>CM076406.1:1944962-2032462 GCA_038363315.1 Mugilogobius chulae | reverse complement strand
AAACTTTCCTTACCCTTAAGAAAAGGGATTTAAAAGCCGTAACTCCCAAAATGTTTTTATTTAATTTGTAAATAGTAGCCTATAATACTATTATTAGGAATTACAGTGAATCATTTCATTTTATTGTTAATTCCAGTGATGTTTTTAAGTTTTGCACATTATAGTTTAATGTGGAATCGAAAAAGACAACTTTTGTTTTCCTAACACCACTTAATGAATTATTTAAATGTGACAGACTTTACAGATGCTAATGCTAAAGCTAGTTAGATCCACTTTCAGGAACTGTTGCTGTGTGAACACAAACATTTGGACATGGTAGTTCCCCTGACTAAACAGGGACTGGAGGCATGGGGACTAGTTCTTGGTACTTCCATGTGGGAAAACACCTTATATTCAACACAAACAGGCCTGGTTCGGTCCTTGTTACAGTCACAATAATCACACATTTATTATGAAGTAGCAGGAGACTATTTTATATGTGTAGCTTTTTTAAAGTATTCATTTTGCTTTTGGAGACTTATGAGTTTGCAGCCATTATTAAAGTTGATTATTGATTTAAATTTAGTTAAAGTTAAAAGCTGCACCTATAATTTTACTCCCTTGGTATCGGCACTGGTATCGGTATCGGCACATAACTTGAGGCGAAGTATCGTATCGGTCGGTTAAAAAAAAAAAGGTATTAGAACAACACTCACTTATAGGTTTCTTTTGATGTACAACATGTCAAGATTTCAAGTTTTTTGTGTGACTATTGTTTAAAATGAGTCAAAGTGAGAACAGGGCTGGAGGTGAAACAGTTAATACAGCTTTACAAAGCTGAAGACAAAGCTAGGGACCCTCTTGCTGTGAGCTAAGCCTACTGTATGGAACAACCACAACATCCACCCTGCTGAAGGCTTATTGTAACGCTGAAAATAGTCCATGAAAAATCCTCCGTCCACGCCGCTGCTTCTCCCTCAGAAACACTCTGGGTGGGCGTTTAGCTTTAAGGCGCGCTAAAATACTTGGCTATTACATAATAATTCCATAATTCGATGTGTTTCTGGTCGGTTTCTCGCGGGCGGCGCTTCTTTACATTGTGCACGTTTGATGATGTCAGCGCTCGGCTTGGAAACGCTGCAGCTTCTATTTTTTTTTTTCCTTTGGTGGATGAAAGAAAGACATTAGTTATGCAATCACCGGGTATAAGCTTCAGTGCTAGACGTTAGAATGTAGTTTTAAAGTATATGGTAAGCAGGAGAACTAACTTTGTAGCTTGGAATCGGTTACAGCTGCATAAAGTGAATTGAGTCATCTGTTAAAAAAACAAACAAACCACAATTAGATCTGTCTGAATGATATGATGCCAGAAGATTATTTCATTTTTATCGCTGTTCTTGTAGACTATTTTTGTCTATTTTTGCATAGCCGACGCATTTAAAGTTCAAGGTTTTATCACGGTTAAAATGTCGTTTTGTTGTGAACTGTGACAATGGCTTTTGTGTCCAAAGTTAGCCTGACCTTACCCAGACGTGCAGGTGCAGTTTGATCAACAAACTGGTCTGTTTTACTTCGAACTTGAGCTAAAACTGTACTGTTGTCAATCATTCAATTTTTATACACAAGACCTTCATTTCTTGCTTTAGCAAAGCCTTTGACGAGAGCTAACAGATTTTCAGAGCTACAAACAACCAATTTTGTTGGACGTTAATCATAAAATAATTACTAGTAAATGTTCTTCTGTCGAGATTGGACCCCCTTGTTTAAAGTTAGTGCTAGAAAATAGTAATATTTTTTATTTTCAATTACTTTTGCTTAGGGCTGGGCGATATTGACAAAATGAATATCTCGATCATTTTTTGGCAATCTCGATGACAATATTTGGACGATATTCAGTCAGTTTGACATAAATGTGTTAAAATCTTTGTCCAGATTAGTTACGCTGGAAAAACGACAACTTTAAATATTATAAAAGTTACAAGTTCATTGAATATGTTTATTTTGGTTTGAGCAGGTTTGACTGTCTCAAATAAATCAGAACAAGTAAATGTAGTTTTTATTTAAAGAACACAAGATTGTTTTTTCATAATTTCACGTTATTGTGTATTTTCTTTACGCAAACGAGATACAGTATCTTGTACCTGTTCTGTCGGCAATCAAGTTCAAACCAATCAAAATCTACTCTAAACATGTCAAATATGACTAATTCTAGGCACACAGTCCCTTGTCTTCTCATTTTTTATGCTAATTTTTCTACTGTGTTTTTAGTCATTAGACAAATATTTGCCAAATCACCAAAGTTCATGATAAACTAATTTAATTTTTATTATAAATTTGCTCTTTTGCAGCATGTTTTTACTGCGCGATATCCTCGATATTCAATTTTTGCATATCTTCAAAACAGCATTCACGATATTATCTAAAATTCGATATATTGCACAGCTCTACTTTTGCTAACCCTCACCCAAGCCCCAATCCTAACCTTCAAATTATGCCTAAACTTAGCCGAATTATTTGTAAATTAATTGTAAACTATTTACCGCAAGAAGCTTGGTATGTCACTCACAGTCACTAAAGCTAGTGAGGGGGTCACATCTCGACAGAACACCGTCTCCGAAGCACTAATAATGGGAGGTGCACACATATTTAGCATAGCTTCAAAACATGAATGAACCGTTAAAGACAAGAATTTTAGCCACTACTGGGTAGTTAAACGAACCTCAAACAAATGTAAAAATCACCTCTTCAGCCTCATGAAAAATCAGATCCTGATCCAAGACAAACCACACAAGCTTAGACAAAATGCTCCCATCCGTCAGAAGTAATTCACCACAGTTTGTGTCAGCTCCCACGGAGGAAGTCACGATATATATCCTGATAGCTCCTAGCAGAATCTGCCATTTTTTATTATGCATTTGTGTTTAAAAATCCCTCCCAAAACGAGTTAGTTTACACTGGTTTAAATGGAGGCAACGTCTTCTTCTGCCTCCGACTAAGCTCCGCCCACCAGAACTCAACGCAATGTTTACTAACATGCAAAGGGCTTTCCGATTATATGTCATCTTTTACAGAAAGTTCCTTTTTCACTGTCGATGGCCAATTCCAGCTGTAAACTGTTGCCAAATATTCAGATAGAAACAAGATAGAAAACCAAGCCTTTTGAAAGTAAGTTACAGTGTTCCCACAAGTTCCCTTTAAACACCACGTTTTACTTCTTTCATCATTTGTGTTTTAGCCTCTGCAGAGTCTCTGCTGTCTGGGCATATGTTACTTTTGTTCAAGCTTTTACAAAGATCAGATGAAAATTGCGAGAGTTGCCAAGTCTGCATATTTATAGGAACTTTAGGTTTTCCCTTTTTGGAATTTTGACAGTCAAGGGTTTTAGCTGTTTTTTTTTTTTTCATGTTTGATCCATGAAAATATATCCACTCTAACGACGCTTATTAATCTCTGAAAATCTGGCAACACTGGGAATTAGTCACAATGTCTGTTTGCCAGAGTTGCAAAAGGAGCTGTGGTGCACATTCAATCATATCACGATATTCTAAAATTCAACTTTACCACATGAATATATATGGTATACAATATGATATTGCCCAGCCCTTGATGATGACACAGCGCAGAAAACCAGCGTATTAAACACGCATTTGGTTAAACATTCATGTGAAAAATAAACTACTAAAAATGTCGTTTGTCTGTATGGTTTATGTTTCATCATATCTTGATAAAACCGATTAGTTACACATAGTTTTGAAGCGACTCGTTACACCCCTACGAACAAATGTTTGAAGACAGAAAATGTCTCCAAAGCAAAACAGAACTGTTTTGTGTCACAGAGATTACTGTTTTATCCAACTTGTCATTTCTTTGAAAACTCTTTGATCAAATGAACAGACTTGTGTGTCAGAATGTTGAGTTCATACTAGTGACAGGACCATTCTGTTTTGTGACGATTCGATTCTTGTCTCAATGCATGGGTCACAATTTTGATATATTTTTACTGAGCGTCAGAACAACAAAGTCTATTACTTTTTTAAAACTTGAAATGTTGCTGCTTTAATTTAACTTAACTTTAGCTTTAATCTATTGTGAATTACAATTGGAGTTTTTTTCAGGATGAAGAGAGAGTTGTGACTGGAGCCATGTGTGACTTCCAAACACTTTTACTGAAATATGAAGCCAGTGTGGAACAGTTTGATTCTCTTTTAAGAAATGGTACAGCATGTTTACTGTGTGTGTTGTGTTGCAGTGCGAGGATGTCGTCCAGGGAAGATCGTCCAGATGACAGAGGCCGAGGTGAGGGGCCTGTGCATCAAATCCAGGGAGATCTTCCTGAGCCAGCCCATCCTGCTGGAGCTGGAGGCTCCGCTTAAGATCTGTGGTTAGTAAAACTTCTCTCTACTTTTCTGCTGCATTTATTTATTAATTGTCAATACAGTATTTATTTTTACAGTGTCGTCAGCTTCAGGCTGAATTGAAAAGACTTTTCGTTTGAGAGCTGCATTGTGCTTCTTCCACAAGTTTGTGAAATGATGTGACAGATTAGGTTAGGTATAATACCGTGGACACGTGACCCGTGAATCATACTTTCAAGTGTCTCGTTGGCGCTGCTCTGTCCCGGTGTCAGGCCGTTCTCTCCATCTGTGTGTCTGGCACGATGCGCTCAAAGTTTGACCGCTGCAGAGAGATGCAAACGCTGAAATGTACCGATACCTGCGTGGCGCACAATGAAAGCCGGACAGACAAGGCGCGTGAACGGGACAGATTTAATGAAACGTGCTTCCTCAGAACCGATGTGAGGACCCATAGGCCTGGTGCTTATAGATCCAGTGGATCGTTAAGATGCAGCTCTGGGGCTGCTCGGTTCCTAAGGAGAAGACCAATGACTGATTAAGTTTTAAGTCATCAAACACAGTTATCTCCAGTTCTTAAAAAAATAACAAAGCATATTGAACCAAACATAGAAAGTAACACTGCAGCTCACGTTACTGCGGAGAAGTTGTCTGAATTCATCCAGTGTTTAGTTACACAGCTAAATGAGCAGATGACGGACCTTTCAGAGGCTGATTTACTCAAATAGATGGACTTTTGTCTTTACTGGGCATTTCGTTTCAAATGCTCATTCCTCCTCTCTCGCTGAAAGGCCATGTTGTTCGCACCTCGACACTTTGTCTGTCACTCACACTGGGCCTGTTAACGTGAGAGAAGTTGTGGGATAGATACATAAAAACAAAAGAAGCACGTGTCTCTAGTGCCCTGCTTTCGCAAAAAGTCTATTGTGAACGCAAACTGGACCACCCAAATCCAGCCAAATCCAGTTCAGTTTGTATTGTGAACGCAGCCTAAGTGCAGTCTTGTGATTACAAGTCTTTCACTTCAAGTCCAAGTCAAATTCCCAGCATTTATAAATTAATATTCTACAAACCTTTTTGCCAATATTTCTAACAGATATCAAAATATGCCTAAATAACCAATAGACAATCTGTGACTTTCAAAAGACTTTACTCGTGTGGACTTCCTCAACTTTGACAATCCAATAAGCAATATCGTAAAAGCATAAAAGTGTAGTGTTGTTCAAATTCAAATACACATACAGCTTGTGTGTAGGTGATAAGAGCTCTGGAGCCTGTTGTTATGTAATCACACAGTAATCACACTGGACAACAGGCCTGGGCTGGGCTGGGCTGGGCGTGTGTTTCTTATCAAGTGACTGTGTGAGCCTGGAGTCGCCCTATGCACGAAGATACACACTTTAAATGGTTTGTTTACTATCAGTTCACTTTGGTCGGTGATTAAGCACACTATGAAGTAGTGTGTGTTTGTTTGAGTATTTTCTGTTTATGTGACATCACAACATTCAACAAGCCATTAATATTTCAATACAGGTTATGCGCTAACGTCTTTCCGGTCTCAGATTGACATAGGCCGCTACATCCAGTGGCGTGGTTGCCATAGTGACAAAGTTGTACTCCAAATGTGATGGACATCAGACGAGTCCTGAAGCAATCCTTTAGAAAAAAAGTTCTCTTTTGTCATCTGTTGTAACAGCAGTGCTGCTTCTGAACCAGGTTTTCATAATGAAAGTTTAAAAGTGAGCGAGCTCCGCCCACATACGGAGGTTTTCATAAGGAAAAGCTGTAAAAGCGAGCGAGCTACGCGAACAGAAGCTCCGCACACCTGCCGAGATTCACCGTGCTAATAAGCCCAGGCAGAGGCTCCGTGGGCCGGGAGCTGTCTGTGTGTGATCACCTCTTCACGGCCCACAGCACCTCTGCCCGGGCTCATGAGCAGTGAGTCTGGGTCTGTGTGCGTAGTTCGCTCACGTTTATAATTTTTTCATGTGAAAACTTCCGTATATGCGTGGAGCTTGCGTAGTTCGCTCACTTTTATAATTTTTCCTTATGAAAACCTGGTTCAGAAGCGGCACGTTTCCTGCTGTTACAGTCGTCGCTGCGTCTACAACAGATGACAAAAGAAAACTTTTTCCTAAGAGGATTGCTTCAGGACTTGTACAAAAAACTTTGTGTGATGTCCATCGCCTTTGGAGTAAACAACTTTGTCACTATGGCAACTACGCCACTGGATGTAGCGGCCCATGTCAATCTGAGACCGAAAGACGTTAGTGCATAAACCCCTGTTATCAAAATGGGTCTGTGTACGATACTTCAGTTGGTTTGTTTTTGTTCAAAATAGTACATCTTGTTCATACAACCATTTCCTGTTCAATGAATTTCTATGAGGTTTTCACTCCATCAGTTTAAAACAAATAAATCCTCTTTAGATCAGACAGTTGTGGTGACTGTTACAGAAAACATGTTAAAGACTTTACATATTAGAGGAATATTTCACCAGAGGACTCTTGTGTGTTTAAAAAGAAATATAATTGTGTCTAAATGCTAACGCTAACAGGAAGTGGTCGTATGTACAGAAGTTAGCTTTTTTTGTACGAACACAGGCCAACTGAAGTTTCATACACACAACCAACTGACTCTGTAAATCTAACACAATGTTGTTTTAATAGCAGTGATTGAACCAACAAGCTTCCATTTAAGATTACTAGTTTGAAGTTCTACAGCGATGGAAACATTCTTTTTAACACCTGCGACATCACTTCTCTCTGTCGCGTCATGTTTTGCTTGTTTATTTCTTCATCTAAATAAGAGTCTGCTGGGCACACTTAAGCGAGCATGTGGCGTTAGGGTGAGTCAGCGTTTCACCTTTTAAAACAACCTAATGAAGAGTCCCCACGCTTTATCACACGACATGCTCTTTAATCAGCACACAGAGCTGCTGACACACGGAGCGCTGCTAAACGTGTGATAGTGAAGGCTGACTAAATCACAGGCAATACGAAGCTGAACTGTGAGCACGTTTATAACTTAATCAGAAACATAAATGGACAGTGTCTCTCGTTTATAGAGAAGACTAGATTTTGCCACAGTAGTTTAATAACAAGCTTAGTCTTACTATGCTTGCAGTGGTAAGAAGTAACCCAAAAGGAAGTGTTCGTTCTGTTCTGACTAGTGTTGTTCCGATACCTTTTTTTTTTTTTTTTTTGGAATCGATCCGATACTGATACTTTGCCTCGGGTTAGGTGCCGATACCAAATAATACATTATAATGGCTAAGGGTGCAAATTATAGGTACAGCTTTTAACTCAAATTTAAATCAATATCAATTTTAATAATTGCCTCTGCAAACTAGACTCATAAATCTCCAAAAGCAAAATGAATACTTAAAAGCTACACATATAAATTTGTCTACTCTTACTTCATAATAAAGATGTTTATTATAGACTAACTGTTTTATATTTGGATGTTAAAGCCTACTTTAGAGTCAAATTTTGTTGTCGTTGAACCAGGTCTGAACCAGGTCTGAACCAGGTCTGAAGCAGGTCTAAACCAGGTCTAAACCAGGTCTAAACCAGGACTGAACCAGGTCTAAACCAGGACTGAACCAGGCCTGTTTGTGTTGAGTATATTCTTATTTGGGGCTTTTCCACCTCTGTGTGTCTTAAAAACAACACTGAGGTCTGTAAAAAGACGTTTATCCCAATGAAATGCAATGTAAACAAAAGTTCGAGTTAGCATACTTAGCATGTTAGCTTGTTAGCGCCGCTAGCTAGCGCTGCTTTTAGGCCGTTTTTAGAGTTAGTTTGACCACAGTCCTTCTTCTATAAAGGCTAAATGAAACACCACAGAGGTAAAACGGGTGTTTGTCAGCATATATGGAGAATTTTTGTGGTTGAATTTTGAAGAGTCTCCACAGAACCTTTTCTAGCTGGTCTGACTGTTAGCCGTAGCATTAGCCACGAGCTGAGAACAGCTGCTGCGGCTGCATCTGTCTCCTCATTCAGGACATTACAGGGCGGTATTGGATCGGAGATTTGGTATGAGTACTGGTATCGGAACAACCCTAGTTCTGACTCAACTTGACATACACTTAATTTAACAGAAAATGTCTTACAAAAGGTAAAACGTTTGGTTTCCCATAGATCTTTGTCTATGACTTTCCCCCACAGCAGGCCACGCCCCCTAATATGACATGTTGCCAACTGTGGCTATGTATACATAGGGTTGTTTCTTATATCCAAATTAAATAGTTCGGAATGAAAATTATTTCTTTTAAGTTTACATGGAATTAATTCAGAATAAAAGTTTACACTCTAAATCGAGTTCTGGTGGACAGGGAGTGCACACGTCATTTTGTAATTACGTCTACAGGAAAATCACATTAGCTGAATTCCGTTTTTTATCACCTGGGATTGTTGTGATGCCTGGACGCAAACATTAGCAGTGCGATCTTCCCGTCAGTCTTAATCAGTCTTAGCGCGTGGTCTTAATTATTCCTCTGTTGGCCTCTAGTGCGCTCTCTCCAAGAGCTACGCTGTGAGTGCAGCAGGTGTGGTGCCCACCGGATGTGTGGGGTGCAATTTCATTTAGTGAACCTATAGCCTGTGACACGTCTGTGACACGTGAGCATTGCAATAAGATCACAGGCAAAAGTAACTGTAGCAGCAGCTTCAGTTTGGAAAAAACTCTATTAATAAAAACCTATTTGGTCTTTAACAACTTTGTCTAAAAATGTGTCTTTTCTTTTACATAAAGCCTGTTGACTGAATATAAAAAAGAATCAGATTATAGAGTGAACAGGGGCAGTGTTAGTGTGAATGCAGCTCTGCCCACGACACAGATACATGAGATAAAGCCAAGAGCGCGGTCCTGTGTGAGCTCCGGTCCCTTTTGGGTTAGAGCGGGCCGTGGCGATTTTACGGCGGTGACCACTGTGAGTGGGCACGAGGAAGAGTGCAGAACCGTTTGGCACAGTCTGGACCAGAGCCCCGCGCTGTGCTTTATCTGGACCACCGCGCTGTGCTTTACCTGGACCACCGCGCTGTGCTTTACCTGGACCACCGGCGCGCATCCAAAGACAGACCGATGGATACAACCGTTCGTTTGTACAAGGACTGCAGACGCGGTCACACACAATAGACCCTCCGCGCGCATCACACTGGGCCCGGGAGACTGGCTTAATTCAATAACTGCATTTAACGTGGCTTTTTCTAACTAAATAACTGACAAAATTTGAATTGATGACAAAATATGATTATTATTATTATTATTTCTTAATATTTTCCTGTGAACTTCTTGCACTGCTCTCCTGTCATGTTCTGCAGATCTGCAGGTTCACTGATTGAACTGGCATCAGACAAAGCAGAGCACCGTGCCACGTGCTGGAGCTGCTCTCTGGAGCTCATAGCGGCCAACACACAGAAACATCTTATATAGATAATAGACCAGGGCGGCAAAATCAGGCTCTAGAAGTTTTAAGTTTTGACTTTCGATGAAAGTCTTTAAGCAGCAGCTGGAGGATCACATCATCAGCTCCATGTAATGTTCTGTGAGCTAAGGAGATCCAGTCCAGTTTCCACTTGTTTGGGATCAACGCAGCAACTTTGTTCACGTACACTGCTGGTTGAAAACTTTCCGCTGCCTCTTTGAAAAGGTTAGTGTTTCGTGTCTTCAGTCATTTATGCAATTAGTCAGTTACTGGGATCCAGAGCCCACAGTTTAGCAAATTATGAAGAGTGGGCCTGGTCACTGCGCCGTCTGCCTGTGTTTCAGATCAACTCCACAACGTACCGGCCGATGAAACAAAGGAGCTGATTGGTCGTCTGTGCTTTAGACCAAAATCTAACTTCACTCACTTCACATTAAAGTTTTTTTTCTTCGCTCATTGATTCTGCAGAAATCCGCCGTGTTTTCAGTTCCACATATTATATTTTAGGACATTTTTTTCGTAAGCAGCCACACGGAAGACTGTGTGTGTCCCTGATTGGCTCTCACACAGTTTTCTGCCGTTTTCCCAGCTCTATCCTCATGTCTCTTTCTACAGGTTCAGTCCTCGGCTCACGTCTCCACTTTTCCTCTTTGTAATCTCCGCTCTGCCGCTCACTTCTCTTTAACCTCTCCTTCTAACGGCAGACTTTTCTGGCATGATCGCCCACAGTAAAGAGGCAACAATACCACACCTTTAATAATTCAGCAGCACATCCACAGATCGGGTTGTGTGCCCCGCGTGCTCGCTGCTAACGTCACTGCCTCCTCGCTGACCCATTTTAGCTGCGTATTTAGGGGAGGGACAATAGGTGAGGGCCACTAGAACGGATGATGTCAGAATGTCAGACGCAGGAGGTAGTTTTATTCTGAGAGCGAGAGACTGTTCTTTCCAGTTCCAGTTCCAAGCTAGAAGAATGTGTAAGATTCTGATTGCGTTGACACTAAAGCATTTTCTCAGAACTCTCCGACATTTCAGTCTTGCGGGTTTCCTCGGCCACAGCTATGCCAGAGGAGTTAAATCTGAGAATAGCAGTGCACTTGGCCTGTATAATTATATGTTTCCAGACTGCAGTTGGGTGTTAGCACGCTGCTTCTTCTGCAAACAAACACACAAACAAGCTGTCGATTTGACTTCTCAAAGTTAGGGTTGGACTTGATGTATCTGTATCGGGATACACGATACAGAGAGCTGCTTTAAGGCTGAAAATATTGAGCTGAAAAATAAAAATTTGCACTCACGATTATTGAGACCAAAATAATCACGATTAACAATATTATCATGATAATTTACTAAACGAAAAAGTACACAAATTCAAAATCATTGAAATAGTAATCGCACAATATGTATGTGTTTGAACAACTACTTATTGTATTTTGGTCTAAGTACAATCAACAATGATTCAAAGTGAACAAATGTTTACAATGTTGAGAAAAAATCTACTAACTTTGTCTCAGAGTCATTAATTAACTTTAACACATGAACCTTTTCTTTGTTTAACCATAACACAGCTTCTTACTGGGTTCACAACAGTCAGATTTTAGATGCTCTTATGAAGCCACGGGAGCCTCCTGCTGCTATTATTGCGATTATCGTCACGTACGATTATCACGATTATGAAAAAAAGGCACGATTATTTAATTGCGGCCCTTAATTATTATCGCGATTAGCGATAATATGGTATATCGTCCCATCCCTAGTGTTCATGTGGGATAGAAGTGTCACACACAACCCTGTTTCTGCTAAAACCGCATCAAAAGCAGCAGAAACGCAAACATCCACAGGAGCAGCCATCTTTGTTTAGCTTGAATTACTGTAGACTCGGCGCCAACAGCCCGTTTTAGCCCGTCTTGCTACAATGTGATTGAGCCTCAAAACCTCAAAACTGCTGTGACGTGATTGGGCCAAAACACCGCTGGTTTGGACTTCAATCTAATCGGGCTGCAAGTTTTTGAATTCCCAAATCTGGCTAGCCAGGTTAAAATATACCTATTTGGCAGAATTTTACAATATTTTTTCAAAAAAATATTTTGATACAGAACATATTGAGGATGTTGTATCAGAATTAACATGTATTGAGATATGTATGGTAGCATGAACCCCGTATCAGGATATTGTATCAGAAAGCTTTTGGCAATACCCAGCCAACTCAAAGTTTAACATTTTCATTGGAATAAAACAAATGATTTAGCATAAATGAGACCTTAACAGGGGTGGGACAACAATACCTCGTACACACAAGAAGACATTTTAATGTATATTTGGAATGATTATAAAGTGTAATGTTCAATAGCTGTTGTAACATCCACTTCACATACAGACATGCAGTAGATGTACTGTATTCTGACAGAGACTGACGGTTTCACCTGCAGATGATGTTTTGACATTTCAACATTGTTTAAATTTGGTTCACAAGGAGATATTTAGACCTACTTTATTAAACACTGTAAAAAAATGAGAAGCCACAGCAAAGTTAGAGAACCGAAGGGACAGAGCTAGAGCGATACAGTCTATGAGCGACACATGTTGGTCAGTTGGTCAGCCAAAATGAGATGTCGCTGTAGCAAGTTTGTGCCCTTTCGCTTATAAAAGTGCCCAAAAATAGAATAGTTTTGCTTAGATTAAGAGGCGTCAGCAGTGGACCAACTTTGACTGTAATTTTATACATTTGTTGTAATAAAATGTGTTAATTGAATTGCTTGATTATTTTAAAATCTCATTGATCTCATGGACCCAATCTTGTGCCTTGTTTCATCTCTATCAAGTATAAAGACTGTTACTAAGAAATCAGTGTTTAACCCAGTTCAAATCCAAATCTTTTCTTGCTCTGGCCCTGCTTTTGTCACGACTTTACCCTTGTCTGGTCCAGATTTAGTTTTGACTTGCGTCCCAGTTTGGCTGTGGCGGTGACTGTACAAGCATGATCACATCCTACATTGCTAGAGTACACACACTGTTTTGGTGAGGGGCACTTGGCCTGAATAAGCTCTTTTGTGAGCATGGCGGAGGATATAAAAGGAAACCCCTCCCTGTCAGTAGATAAAGTGACGTGGCTGATGAAAAAGCCGTATGTTCTCTGGAGGACTGTGCAAACTAAGCCTACAGGTGTAATTTAGCATTAACCTACATCGGCTCGTCCTCTGCAGCTCATTTCCCTGGACTCGTGACTTTGTGCTGAAGTGCGAAGTGATTGAGCAGAATATTTGAAAAGATGTGTGTACATTGCAGTAAAAATGTATGTTTAAAGTGTTAGCAGGTAGTGTGGGACTTTTACTTGATGTGATAGATCAGTCAAGTGTTGTGGCCATTGCCTCTAACAGGGTTTCTGCAGGGTCCTAAAAGTTTGAAATTAAGGCCTCAAAAAGTCTTAAATTTGCCGTTGTGTTTTAATGAAGCAATTTCTGTCAGATTTCCTGATCTATTTCACACTGCAGCAGGAAGCCATATTTGCATTATAAGAAGTAGTAAAAGTTGTACAGATTTGTTCCCATTGTAGTCGGCCATTCAGACATTTACTATGGCCTCAAATTCTACTTCCAACACTTAGGGGAGTGATTTTTTTTAACCAGGTTTTTTATTTTAAAGCACTGTGTATCATGGCTACATGCTAAATGTGGCTAATTCTGACCTATACACAGAATAATCACTTTACCTTGGCTTGTCAGAGCCAGATCTGGTCAGATCTCAGAAGGTGAGCAGGTTGACTGCCGGATTGACTAGAGAAGAAACTCATTGTTGTGTCTTTACGAAACACTTCACCTACATTGTTTACTATAAATCTGGTGTGTGCACTGCAAAAAGTGAATTTCAAGATCAAATTGCTTGATTGTAGGATTTTAACCCTAAATTTTAAGCATTTTGATTAATTTAAACTCTGTTTATTGTAGACATAATTTTTATGTTTAAAACAGTTTTGAACTGTTTTCAAGAAATTACTTTTTTTTCGAGCCAAATTATTTGCCAATAGGATAGAAAGAAAACTGTTCTTATCCTATTGGCAATTTTTTTTGTTCTTATTTTAAGCCAAACTCTCTTAGAACCAGTCAGAAACCCCTTGAAACAAGTGAAATATTCTGCATTACATAAGCAATTAAGTCCAGTTAAAAGTACTCAAATCCAGATTAAACTTCTGAATCCAAGTCTAGATAGTTAGTTTATGCAGTGTGTGTTTATGTATGGTCGGGTGGTGGTCGGAAGAGCCTTCTGTCAGACTGCTCCAGGGCAGCTGTGGCAACAATAGCAGCTTACCACAAACCAGTCTGGAGTGAATGAACAAAGCAAAATGCTAATTATATAAATGCAATGCATTTTAAGATGACAAAAAGTTTGAACTTCTTTGATTGAATGAGGAGGAGCAGCCATTGTTTGCCCATCTTTGATATAGGTCAGTTCAGTGGTCATAATTTACCACTGTTAATTGGGATTTTTCTATTATTTTTCCAAATTAAACCTATTACTATAAGTCATAAAACTAGACATTTTGTTATGTGCACATTCTGTTAATACTGAATGATTCTCTGCAGTATACTGAGAACACAAAGCTCATCTTGTTTCCTAAAGTTGTTATAGCTCTGACAAGAACTTGTACTACAAGTGAAGTCATGTGAACACACCTATAAAGTTTTGTTGTTGTTGTTTTTTATGTTCTATTCTAACATAGCGCATAATCTTTTTCCAGATTCAGTGCAGCTCAGCCCTTTCTGTCCTTTGGTGTCCACAGGAGACATCCATGGTCAGTACACAGACCTGCTGAGGCTCTTTGAGTACGGCGGCTTCCCTCCAGAGGCCAACTACCTGTTCCTGGGAGACTACGTGGACCGAGGGAAGCAGAGCCTGGAGACCATCTGCCTGCTGCTGGCCTAAAGATCAAGTATCCAGAGAACTTCTTCCTTTTGAGAGGCAACCACGAGTGCGCCTCCATCAACCGCATCTACGGCTTCTACGATGAGTGTGAGTGACAGTTCTTCCACATGTTATAACTAGGGTTGTTCCGATACCGGTATCGGCAAAACGTCCGATATTGCACATTTTTCAGGTATCGTATCGATGAGTACTCATACCAAATCTCCGATCCGATACCGCTCTGTATTGTCCTGAATGAGGAGCCGTAGATGCAGCCGCAGCAGCTGTTCTCTGCTCATGGCTAATGCTACAGCTAATGCTACAGCTAACAGTCAGAGCAGCTATAACCGGTTCTCTGGAGACTCTTCAAAGTTCAACCTCAAAAATACTCCATATATGCTCACAAACACCCGTTTGACCTCTGTGGTGTTACATTTACCTTTAGAGCAGAAGGATTGTGGTCAAACCAACTCTAAAAACGCCCAAAAGCAGCGCTACTAGCGGCGCTAACAAGCTAACATGCTAACTCTGACTTTTGTTTACATTGCATTTCACTAGGCTAGCCTTTTACAGCCCACAGTTGTTTTAATGACACACAGAGGTGTTAAAGCACTAGATAAGAATATACTCAACACAGAAATAGGTTCATTCCTGATTTAGACCTGGTTCAGACCTGGTTCAGACCTGGGTCAGTCCTGGTTCAAAACAACAACAAAAAATTTGACTCTAATAGGTCTGGGCGATATGGCCAAAAAATAAAATCTCGATTTTTTGGACCACTTTGGACGATTTCGATTTTAATCGATTTTATTCAACGTCATCGATGACTGCTGCTTTTTATTATGAGCTCATAATATTTTAAACACAGAAATGAAATAATGCTTCTGCTGTAAAATGCTACTTGATCTAACCAATCATGCAATGAAAAGAAACAAATAAACAACACGTTTTTACTTTCTGGGACATACATTATTTCAAACTCTGATGTTTTTCCAGGTAAGCGCCGGTTCAACATCAAACTGTGGAAGACCTTCACCGACTGCTTCAACTGTCTGCCCATCGCTGCCATCATCGACGAAAAGATCTTCTGCTGCCACGGAGGTAACAGCCCTTTGACTCTCTGTATTCTGTGTGAGCTGAGATCTAACTGTTCTCTCTGATGTCCTCTCAGGGCTGTCTCCTGATCTGCAGTCTATGGAGCAGATTCGTAGGATCATGAGGCCCACAGATGTACCAGACACAGGTACTAGACCCATGTGCAGGGGATAAACTAAACTTCCAAAAAAGACAAATAAATTATATGATACATTTATTTTTTCATTGAAAATTAGATTTTTTTTAACAAAGCAAACACAGGCAAAAATATAAATGAGTTTCCGTTTTGAGTTGCAGTTGCTGTTCATATGTAGCCTACAGTATATAGTAGATAAGTGAGTAGATAAGAGCTCAAAGCTAAAGACGACACAGGACGATGCTTTCTACGAGACAGCAGCGGGCCTCTCTCACTGACACAGTTTGGAATGTGAGAAAGTAGATCTGGGCAATATCGTGATAAAAATCGAATTGTGAGCTCATCTCTGTGACAATCTGCTTTTTTGATGAAATCGTCACATCGTGATTTTTTTTTTTTCTTATTGATGCATCTGTTCAAATATAGATTATTTTCTCCAACCTACGACTCTTCCTTTCCAAATCCAATTATTTTTTTTTGCAACTTTGGGCTTCTTTGTTAACGTCTCTTTTGAAGTCATAAAAGGAATGGAACCTAGCAATTTTTCAAGTTTAATTACTTAATAAATAACTGAAACATAGATTGTTAGCATGTTTTCATGTCTAAAAGTCCTTATTAATGTAGGAAAAACACATGATACGGCAAAATCCCAAACACTTGTTTTGCAGCAACACAAAATGTTTCTAATTAATCGATTCTTTTATTAATTTTTTATTGAAGGAGTGAGGTCACTTGTTTCTCTGTGAAAATCTGGCAACACTGGTCAGATTTTGACAGCTGGTTGTAGCGGTTGATGAACTGTATTTATACCTCAAAGATAACAGGAAAATAAACGATCTACAAGAATCGTGATAAAATCAAAATCGTAAGTCAGACAGCGCGGCATGCACGAACGGGCGCGAGTACAGCTTGTGTACATCCAAGAGTCATTTTCAAAAGGAAAACTGAAAATGAGTCGAAACGTCTCAGTTTTGAAATACACTGCCCAGATCACAACTTTGGAGTCTTTCTACCATAATTCAGTTGAAAGTTTGAAACATGCTTTGGGATAAATACGTTTTATGTTCTATTTTGAACAGCTTTTCCAGTACAACATCCAAGACGAGGCCCTCCTTCAGACCACATAACATTCTATTTTGTGGCCATGCAATCCTCTTCAAAACAGAGAGCAGCAAAAAAATCTAAACTACAAAAACATGCTTCTTTTGTTGATCAAAAGTTACACAGTGCACCTTTTAAACAAAAAAATAACTATTTCAAAATGAGACCAATAATCAGAACGGATCACTTCAAATGCAGCGATGTGATTGGTCTATTTGTAGGTTGACCAGACGTCCTCATCCGGGAGGAATTTTGAAAATTAGACGAAATGTCCGGGATTTTCATATTGTCCCTCTTTACTACATTTGTCAGTCTGGCAGTGCTGTCATTTATCCCTCGTGCCTGTTAATAAACGCCCTTTCTTTATCCTGCGAACTTTTAAACATTAAATGTAATGTAAACGTAGAGTCGTAGAGTTTAGATCGGTGCCTTTCGCCGCTACCTCTCTCTCTCTCTCTCTCTCTCTCTCTCTCTCTCTCTCTCTCTCTCTTCTCGCCGCGCACGTTACTGAAAGTGTGCGCTTTCTCTCGCTCGTCTCTCTCCCTCTTTACTCACTTGGCAACTTCAGACACCGCAGTGGCTTCGCTCTGACGCAGCTGTCAGTCATCTGCGGAGTTCAGTGCGATTCAGTTCAGTCTTGGCCGACCCGGCCCGGGCCGAGAAAGGTGGTCCTGGCCGGGTTAGGGCTCGGGTCCAGAATCTAAACTCTTGTACCACAGCATGCATTCACGTACGTCACGCATTACAAATCAAAACAAGAAAGGAATTAAGCCTTATAAAAATGCCGAAACGCATTTACTAAAGATTTGTTGAAAAAATATCCCAGTTCCGTCTATGTCAGGACCTGTTGGAGCAGAATGTCTGGGCTGCAAAGTAACTCAAGTTTAGCATAATTAACACAAACTGCATTGATGTTCTATTGACAGAATCAAAACAACTTTGTCAATGAAACTGTGGCACAGAAGAGTTTTTATGACATGTGACTTAAAAGAGAAATGAAATATTATAAAGAACAGATAGCCTACCTCTGTGATGTCACATTTAGTAATCCAGTCCTATAAATGTAATAATATACAATGATTTAAAGGTGTATTGTGCAACTTTTTGATAAAAAACTTGAATACTTGTTTTTATTAAGCTGTATCTGTGTTTTTTAACATAACAGATGTTAAAGGTGTTAAGAAGTTTAACAATATTTAATTAAATATTAAATGTTAAACATAACAGCTCAATAAGTTTTATTTCTACAGAGTTAAATATATGTTTAAAAACATAGTAAAAGTGTTCAATCCGTATTTATTCTATGTGTCCTCCTTTTTGATCATCCAATCTGGTCACCCTACTATTTGTGACCATGGCCATGAATGTCACCAGCCTTTTGTTTATTCCCGCATGGTATTTCTCTGCTTAGTGCAGTGGTTTCTTAAATGTGGATCGCAAGGTGATTTCAAGATGTATTTTAAATATTGTTCTGTATCTTATTGACTATTCACATTACAATAGTATAAATGACTAAAATGAATATTTGAATATTTAATTTTGTAATATATTATGAATATTTTATAATTAGTACAAATTTATATCAAACCTCTATTTCATTTTGCTGTGAGGCTCACAAGTCACTGGCAGGGTTATTTTGGGACTCCCGCTCTAAGAAGTTTGAAACCACAGGCTTACTAGATAGTGTACATACTAACACCAGTTCTGATGAAACCCTTTTTAAATGTATCAGATTCAGTCAGAATTGCTGAACTAAAAGCAAGAATCCTGTGTATTTCAGAATGTTTGTAGAAGTCTTTTGTCAAAAGTCAGACTGCAGCTTAAGCGGATGAATGATCGCCCTCTAAAGTATTGAGTGAACTTTCCTCCAGGCCTGCTGTGCGACCTGCTGTGGTCCGACCCGGATAAAGATGTCCAGGGCTGGGGAGAGAACGACCGCGGAGTCTCCTTCACCTTCGGGGCAGATGTGGTCAGCAAGTTTCTCAACCGCCACGACCTGGACCTCATCTGCAGAGCACATCAGGTAAACACTCGGGCTTTAAAGAGCTGCACATAAGACGACTGATGGGATGTGTTGACTAGTTTAGATGGATTCTTTTTGAAGGTGTGTTCAGTTTTTGACATTTTGACTTGAATATCAGGGTTCCCACACGTCCAGAAAAATATGGAGAATGATCAATTCAAAAATGCATGTAAATTGGTGAAAAAAACAGCTAAAGCAGGTGCACAACTGATTGTCACGCAGAGTAGCGCGCTTGATAATTCTCCGTTTTGATTTCTGAACACGTGGCTTTAGATTAAAACGTTTTTTAAATAATGACTATACTGTTTTTACCAGCCTTTCCAGCTGAGCTACAATTGGATAATGTCCTATGCAAGTTTGGTAGTAACGTAACACTAGGACTCCCAGAGTTTTGAAACTATTAGGACTAACAGAACAGTCATTTTGACTGCTCCCATTCAAACCAGTGGTATTCTGGAGAGAGTAACTGCTATAGATTATTATTACTATCTTGTGATATTTGTGAATTCACAGATTTGAGATAATCCATCTGACCTTCCAGCAACCCAATTGGTTTGGAGTCCTACCCAGCGCATCACCGGCCCAATCACAGGGGGAGGTTGAGGGGGTTGGTTGTAATGACGACAGGAATTACCACTTAATTCAACAAAACAAAGAAACAGCTCTTGTGGATGTTTATGTTTCTGCTGCTCTTGATTCTGTTTTAGCAGAAATACAGAGTATTTTCTTTTTGAAAGAAGAGCAGTATGTGTGTGACACTTGTTCTACATTGGATACATTATTACGATTTGTTGCTGTGATTGGTTAAGCGCAAATAGTATTTTATTAACTCTTTCACTGCCAGCCCTATCCTGACTTTGACCCTCCTTCCCTGCCAGGCCTTTTTGCTCATTTTAAGCAATATTCACAGCTCCACCAAAAACCTTGTGCAACTAGAATCATGACATGTTATACACCAAATGAGACCTACAGGTGTCTACTTTCATTTAAAAAAAGAATTGTTATTCTACATTAATCCGTTCTCTTTTTATAGACATTTGAAATTAGTTGTTTTCATTAGATTTCAGCGTTTGACCAGAAACTTCTGAGATAATGCCCGTTTTCTCAATCAAACTTCATGTCACTGTTATTTTTGTTTGTACTACTTTTTGGTGAAAGAAAATGAACTACCACAATTAAATAACATTTTTAGGATAAAAATACAAGCTTCACGTGATTAAAACAATGAGGACGAGTGTCTTTTTCATCTTTAAACCAACAAAAGCTGTGTTACAGACGAGGAAGTAGAACAGCAGTTTTCTTCTTTCTGATGCAGATTCTATAGATTCTATAGATTCAGCCTCTTTCATGGGGCATAGATTATATTTAACCTTCCAAACATGAAGAAATACAGTAGTTTGACTCACTCTGACACTTTAAACTCGCTCACGGAGGAAAGAAGTTTGTTTTTCTCTTCCAGACTCGCTGCATATGTCGTTCTCCTCAGAGTTCTAGTCCTGTAGAATCGTCTTTCTTCAGTTTAAAGATCAAATATCTGCTCTAAACTCACTCAACAATGTTTTTAGTCCAAGATGCGTTGCCTGTAATCCGTTTGATAATGAAAACCGATCCTTTAGAGGCTGATGATCACGTAAACACAGCCAACAGCGCTCCGTAATGTAAACAGAACAACACGTGAGTCTGACTTCCTCTGCCTCTTGTGCTAATGCGATACTGCCTTCTGGTGGTGAATATATGAAACTGCATCATGCTATTTTAATGCTGATTAATTGAACACGTGCACCAGAGAGCGCTCTATCGCCGCACGTAAAAAAAAAGCTTATGACGAAAATTTCCGTCATTGGCAGGGAAAGAGTTAAGCATCCACCCTTTTCCAAACACTTTCAGCAAGTAAAGTTCCAGATGGAGACTGTGGAAGAACTCAACACAGATCCATCGGGCGTGATCCAGTTAGGGTTCATTTATGTAGCACATTTTCACATATTATTGGTTGGTGGGGAAACCGAAGTGCCATCCAGACACAGGGAGAAACTGCAAACGCCACACAGAAAAAAAAACTCTATACACTCTGCCATCGTCCCACCTAATGTCAGTTGCCTTGCCCAGCAACGGAAATTGCATTGAAATGAATGGAGCCATCAAAATGACTGTCTGAGAGTTAAAGGAAGAACTTTTCAAATCTCACTTAACTTATTATTCATTTTTTAAAAATCATAGCATAGAAATTAAATTAAACGGGTAAATCAAAGGTCTAAACGAGTCTGAGTGTTAAAGGCCTATAAAGATGGATACCTTTCTCCATTGAAACATTGCTAACTTATCTAAAGATTTATGTTTTAGACTCCTAAAATTCACCAGAATTTCAGGAAATATCATCATTTTGGTTCAAATTTTCCTGGGAGAGGAACCCCAGACCCCACACTTTTTGGTGCAGCTCTGTTACGAATTAATGGGCTGCTATAGAAGCGACAATTACCATGGGTGTAGTGGCAAACCCGCCATGTTTCTTGTCAAGTTGGCAGAACCTCTGTAGAAATACATAAGCAAAAAGTAAATAAAACAACCTAGGAACAACCCCATAAACTGCTGGGTCACTCCTGCTAAGTTTATCTACCACTCTGTACTGTCAAAAATATGCTTTAATAAACAGTATTTGTAGTATTCGGCTATTTCAAATCTCTATTGTTTCAACATTAGATCAACTGAACATTCTACTGTTGTGTGATGTCACCTCCGGAGTCTTATCGGCCAAAAATAATAATAATGTAGATGTGATTCCAAAAAAGTCTCATTGGAAATGTCCTGCTTTAAGTGGGAATCCTGAACATGCATCACTCAGTCTCCTTTCCTTTTCTGTGCGGCGTACATGTGTGTTCCTTCTGCCTCTGCTCGCGTCTTTTCCCTCGACACAACCGTATCACCCAGATCCCCAGCCTAGTCTCCTTTAAATCTGGAATATATGTCGATGTTAAGGTTAGCGAAGCATTGGGTCCGAACGAAAGACAAACGATCTCTCTGCAACAATAGTGAACAAAGCCGCAGATAAGAGTTTGACGAGGACACGGTGACTCACTTCACTTTGTGTTGACTGCTCTGCCCACAGACGGCCAGCCAAAGTAATCTGACTCTGTCTCAGCAACACACCGTCTTTAAACCTCCTGGAAGACGTGAAAGTGACTTGTTATTTTTACTCTTATGTAAATGATGTTTATGCATTAAAGAGTTGAATGCCGTTTCATTCCCAAATGTTTGAGTAATCCTGCTTTTTAGGCTCTCTACCTCTGCAAAGCTCATAATAATTCGAGGACCACATTAAAAATATAAGCCCTTCAGTGCATGTAGGTTTTATAGTCACATCACAGTAATAGAAGTCTTATTTCCATAGGCCTATTATCCATTCTGGTCTATGTGGCTCCTTTAGTCCAGTGTTTTTCAACCAGTGCCTTCAAAATGTGTCGGTTTTCAACATTTAATCTATGAAAAAAAAAAGAAACTATAACCATTTGGAGTGTTTGGAACAACATATTTAACATGTATTTGTTTATAGGTTATTTTATTTTAAGGAAAAAGAGCTATTTTATTGTGCGCAAGGTTGTCTCTCCTTAGAACTGAGCTGTATCACTTGGCTTTGCTGTGTTACATGCTTCAATATACACTCAAGGTAAAAAGAAACGCAACACTCAGTTTTCAGAGTTTTTGGGGGCAGAATAATTTTATTTTTGAGATCCGCCTGTTTCATATGAACCCTACATCCATTTCTAATCCTCAGGCCAACTCTTGTGGCGTTTACACATTTTCAGTCCAATAACAACCAAACAATAGAGCAACCCCCAAACCAAAAGTGAGTTTCATCAGACTGTCAATAGTTCACTGACCCCCGTTGGCCCTGGACAGAGGTTATTCAGCCTCATGGATCGGCAGTAGTGTCTGAGTTGATCCAGTTGAATTGCCGCACTCAGCTGCTGCTGAGTTTCTCCTATAGTGTCCTGTACACCTGATCTCGACCATCTGCTCTGAAGCACTGGAACCTTTTTTTGTAAGTGAACACAACTTGGGATCACCTCTGCAAAGTCCAACGACGATGTGCAGTGCACCATTCGACCAGAGCTCGGCGATGTTGGGGGGTAAGCACTAATCCAACATATGGCCGATATGGTGAATATCTTCAGGTGATTATGGATGGTTCTGGCCAACACTGGCCTGTGATGTGTCCCAATGGTCTCAGCTGTGGACCTGGTGGAGGCTGAACCTGTCATGGAGATGTGCGGGGGGCGGTTGGTCTTGTGCAGCGGTCGTTACACGGGGGCCACCAGTACGAGGGCGGTCGTTAGAGGAACAAGACGACTAATGGTGGAGCGGTGACTCCAAACACCCTGGAGACACAAGACAACACCGTCCATAGCTCCATCCGTCTCTGGTTGAGACAATCGTGTGTTTTTGGCTTCATTCTGGTGCCTTTTATAGAGAAGACTTGAGCACAGTTAACCAGCGGTAAAAGTCAACTCTGAGTTTCAAACATAAACGACCCTGTAATGCACTCTTTATGGTTCTCACAATCAGTCAAGCCAATCTAAGAAATGTGTTCACCTGTCTTCAGATTACTACGGACTTAAACCAATGGTGCCAGCCATTTTTCCAAATCTACTCATTTTCCAAGGAATTTTTGAAAGTTAAAATGTTGCGTTTCTTTTTTCCTTGAGTGTATTTAGAAAATATGTTTAATGGAATGTTCCAAGCACATCAATACAGAAAGCAACAACTACACCAGAAAAGCTATATACTTGTCATGGGCAGTTTAAAAAAAAAAAAATCAATATAATATTTTGGTCTTCCAAAACAGCTTGCTTTGGCCATGTATAAAAATGCGATGTGCCGTGGAAAAACTGTAAGCACAAAAGTGTACCACGACACAAGAAAGGTTATGGTTAAATATGCTCGTGCTGAGATGAGATTTAGACTTAGAAAAAGTGGCCTGTAGACAAGGCTATTCTTTAGTACTACTACTCTAGACTTAAGTTTAACATATTATAGGCACTTTAATGTCTACATGAGACAAAATAACTGTGGCTTCAAAGCGAGGCAAATAAGACTGATGAAGACTCAAAATATTGAAGTGTGGAGTTTAGTTCTATTTTCTATTTAATGACATTTAAAAGCTAAAAATGCCTGATTTGTATTTTAAATGTGTGAATGCAGCCAAACCTAACTCCAGGTGAGTTTTAGATGAGAAAAAACAGGATAATAATAGGAATCAAAAATGTGTGACTTCCGCTGTGCCACATCCAAACCAAATGAACCAGATGAGTGTTTGGTGTAAAGAAAGTGTGTGTGAGGTAAAATATCAACTTGTCCAATGAGCCTTCAGGTTCTTGTAGAATGTAGGCCATGGCTTCATGTTGTAATTACTGACATTAAAAAGTAGAGCAGATCACTAGAGTATAAATGTGTTTTCTGCTGGAGGAGGTTTGTACATCTCACCTCCACAGCCCTGTTAGGCTCTGGAGCTGGATGCTTATATTGATTTTCTGGGCAGTGGAATAACGCTGTGCTTCCAACAGGTTGTGGAGGATGGATATGAGTTCTTTGCCAAACGCCAACTGGTCACCCTGTTCTCAGCGCCCAACTACTGCGGAGAGTTTGACAACGCAGGCGGGATGATGAGTGTGGACGAGTCACTCATGTGCTCCTTCCAGGTAAACCGAACCTCCCTGTGTTCAGTGTGGGGGGGCTTTGTGTCCCACATTGTCTGGCACATTTTGGAATAACTGTCCAAATACTTTTGTAGCAGTTTAACATCGCCAGTTATAAGGAGTTATTAACACCGGTAATAAACAACCTTTACAGCAGAGGTGTCAAATGGAGCTGGGGTCAAATTCAGAATTGGTCGAGGTACTCACTGTACATTTTAGATGTTTATTTCCATAGCCTCCATAGTCTTCCAATGGCATAAGCTAAGCTGCAGTGTATTATACGACTTGTGGTTCAAATTGTTTCAAGCTTTTATCAGAGAGCCACTTTAATTAATAATTAGAAATCATCCCAGGGGTCACATGTTTGACACAGCATCTGAGGGAACGCCCAGTAACGGTCCTCCGAGGGGAAACTTGACATTAACAGTGAATCAAAACAACAACTCACTACTCCTCAACTACAACAGCAAATGTGGACTTAAGGAAATATATTGTGTCAAATATAGATACGACATAAAGACAAATAAAGTAATCCAACAGCTCAAGTTTATAAATATATCCAACAATGCTAACAGCAGCAGTGGGCTAAATGCTAACGTGATGCTAGCGCCACCTGGCGTATTTAACATCTACAGAACAATCTGTTTACTTTTCTGAGATAAGACCACTTCAACACCATCCATTAAGACTTAGTTGTGACTCAACCTGAAATAGTTGTGCTCAAAATACACTTAAATCACCCAGAAGTTTCTTAAAAGAGTGAGAAAGTTGCAGTTCCCAATGAATTCATATTAATCCTTAACCATGAAATTTCCCCACGGCAGGCCAACGCCTCCAAATATGACATGTTGGCGACTGTGTCTATAAACCTACGGGAATACTGCATTTCATTATGCAAAATAACACATTTATATTAAATATATTATATGTTTACAAGTCTCACAATTCAACTCCCTGTATCAATACATGTGGTCAAACCCGCTTGTCAAAGCCTGACCCCGTTAGAAGCTAAGCGTGTTGGGCTGGGCAGTACTTGGATGGCAGACCACTGTTTTTAATTCCTTTGATTTAAGGCTGATCTGAAGCGAAGTAGCAGCAGCACGTCAAAGTTTTCTGGTTACTACTAGAGTAAACAAAGCCGTTCTCTGGGAGTTATATTGTTGACATGGGCATTGTACTGGCAGTCACATTCCTCATTCACACGTGCCAACTCAGAAGTGACACTAGTCCAATGCCAGGTTGATATGTTCCGTGTCTCCGTTCTGAATCCATTCGCACTTGACCCACATACCTGGAACATTCTACCGTTTGGATGTCTGTGTGAAAA
The DNA here is from genome assembly GCA_038363315.1 of Mugilogobius chulae. Lineage (NCBI taxonomy): Eukaryota > Metazoa > Chordata > Actinopteri > Gobiiformes > Gobiidae > Mugilogobius > Mugilogobius chulae. The sequence continues at coordinate 2,006,432 of CM076406.1, read as the reverse complement.
CGTCTCCTAACTCCTCTCCCGTGTTTGTCGTCTCAGATCCTGAAGCCGTCGGAGAAGAAGGCCAAGTACCAGTACGGAGGGGTCAATTCTGGCCGGCCGGTGACCCCCCCGCGCACCGCCCAGGCCCCCAAGAAGAGGTGAATCCCCTCCCCCTGCATCGCCCCCGGGTACAGGAGGCTCACCTAACCCCGCCCTCCCGCTCCGACTCCACTGACAGCTCTTTTTCTTAATGTGTCCGTGTACATACATTTGCCGTGTATCCATTTTCTTGCCTGTTAACGTGGGTATTTTTGATATTATTAACCAATCTTACAGTGGTGGACTTTTTGAATTTCAAGGTTCCGTGTTGTAAAATAAGGACATGTCTTCTCTTCTTTTGAGAGGGAGTCAGAATGTGCTTTCGTTTGCTTTACTTTTGGAGTGAAAGATCAGATACATATAATATCGTTTTTGCCTTGATCGCTCGGAAGTATAGCGACTCCTCCCGATGTATTTACGAACCGAGATTCCCGTGCAATGTTTGAAATGTGTGTCAAATAAAACACATGTACTTTTCTCTGAGGTTTTAACCCTTGCATGTGCACGTGTCGTTGTGCACTAACCACGTTTTTTTTGGGGTTGGACAGAAGGAATCGAAAAGGAGATAAGAATGTAGACAAACCGGAATGATCGGATAAAGATTAGTATATTTAAGAGACGTTATTTTTTATCAATCCTTCAAAATGACAATTCTTAAGAGGTGTTTTCGTCGGCGGTCTTTAAGTAATCTTCAAGTGAGGTGGTGGCTAAAGAAAATGCGATTCTGATCATATCAATTTACCAATATACAAAAATAGACTCCTTACATTGGATTAACAGCACAGCCTAGATAGAGACTGAATCGATACTTTATGGCTTGTACCAACGCAACGCTAAATCAAATCGTATTCGAAAAAATGAATGTTGAGTCAGTTGGATGCTGTGCGCTGCTTGTGCTGCTGATTTGCGAGTGCTGAGCTGATATTACGCGCAGAAACAAGGAAACGCAGGCACCAGACAAGCATCAGTGTTTGTCTTTCAAGCGATCATGGACAAGAGAACTCATCCTCTTGAAATCAGACTGAATCAACGCTCTCTGTCTAGTTGAGCGGAGCCCTATGCACATCTCATGAGCCTCAGTGCTGTTCATGAGACCTGTTGTTAACATGAGCTCCGCACTTACCTGCACCAGGCGTCAGTCAGTGTGGAACCAGCGGCGCACGAAACACTTCCCTCGCTGCGTTTGAGAGAGTCAGGTCGGGTCCAGTAATACATTAGCAGTTATTCACAAATTGACTTTAAGTCATACCTAAGTATAAGTTGCACAAAACTATCAGACTATATCACGCTGCAAACACGATTTAGGTTTTATATCTAGCAATTTCCTCTCAAAAATCCTTCCTCACATAGATCATATTTACATGTATTCATGTGGTTTCAATAGAAGGTGTGCATTAACGTCTTCTGGTTTAAGATAAACATAGGTCGTCACATTTGGTGGCGTAGTTGCCACAGTGACACTGTTGTTTACTCCAAATGCGATGGACAGTCCTGAAGCAGTCCTCTTAAAAAAACATTCTCTTTTGTCATTTGTTGTAGACGCAGGAACGGCTGTAACAGCAGGAAAAGTGCAGCTTCTGAAGCGGGTTTTCATAAGGAAAAGTTGTAAAAGTGAGAACAAACAGAAGCTCCGTGTACACACCGAGACTCGCTGTGCTTTTGAGCCTGGACAACACTGAGCGGTGCGTGTGCTCACAGGGCTCTACCCAGGGTCCTGAGCACAGAGTCTCTCTCACTTTTACAAGTTCTCCTCATGAATAACCCACTTCAGAAGATCTCTTTTCCTGCTGTTACAGCTGTTGCTGCATCTACGAAAGAACACTTTTTTTAAGAGGGTTTGCCTAGGACTAGCAAAAAATCCTTTGTCTCATGTCCATCGCACTTGGAGTAAATAACTGTGTCACTATGGCAACTATGGATCGGATGTAGAGACTAATGTCTATGAGACCGAAAAATGTGAATACATGACCCTTATGATTCTGTGCACAGAAGTCAGTTGGCTTATTTATTTTAAAAAATAATGACTTCCTGTTGGCAGGTCCATTTCCTGTTAAGTTCATTTCTATGAGGTTTTACTACTTCAGTCTAAGATGAAAAGAATAAATCAATAAACATGTTAAACACTTTACAAATGAGGAAAAAAATTGCGTCAAAGGACCAAAGCGTGTTTATAAAAAGACGTGTTTGTCTAACAATGCAAACGCCAAAGTCTGACAGCTTCAGTTATGACTTTTAAACTTTTGTGAAACTAGAGAGGACCACCCAAGCGCAGCAGTATTGTCACAAATGCAGTTTGAAACAAAATGTGCCAAATCAGATCAAAACAACAACCACGAGCATTGTTTTTAGCACTTGTCCCCAAAATTTACCTCACAATTTGCTCTTAGTTCTCCAAAGACGCATCACAAGCCACAAACGCCGCCTCACTCGAAGAATCTGTCGCTTCAAAACACTCAAATCATCAACTCGAGCACTGAACGTAATGAAAGCCTGTGTTGGTTTTGCATCTGGCGTGAGCAGGAGACAGACTGTAGTGCCCTCTGCTGTCCAAACATCACACAGGAAAGATTAGTAGGATGTTAAAGGGTTAAAAGCATTTAACGGTACACTGTCCAAACAAACAGTTGCCTCTTTTTAATTATTTTCTTTTATTTTCTATTAAAGTTTGCCATGTTTTCTTGCTCTCTAAGGTTGTATATTTTTTTTTTCTAAATGTCGACTTCTTATTTACATAATTTATTTCCTAAACTTAAGATTAAATGTATTACAATGAGGTGTTACCAAAAGCTGTTTTGCAATTTGTACAAGTTTGTTTGAAAGTCTATACAGTTCAATAAAATGGATGGAAACAAGCGGTGTGGCAGGTGTGTTTATTTATTTAGACTGAGAATAGCAGCAGTTCACACAGGAAAATATTTACATCCTTTTTATTTTGACTGTCATATTACACAAATAAACAGCACTTTTCAGATCTTGCCACAGATTCTCGATTGGATTTAGGTCTGGACTTTGACTGGGCCATTCTAAGACATGAATACGTTTTGTTTTAAACCATTCCAATGTAGCCTTGGCTTTATGTTTGGGGTCGTTGTCCTGTTGAAAGATAAACCTCCGCCCAGTCTCAAGTGTTTTCAGACTCCAATAGTTTTCTTCCAATATTGCCCTGTATTTGGCTCCATCCATCTTTCCATCAACTCTGACCATATTCCCTGTCCCTGCTGAAGAAAAGCATGTGCAGAAAATAATGCTGCACTTGTATTTTTGATTGTGTGGATGGTGCATTCAGAGTCATGAGCAGTGTTCGGTTTCTGCCACACATAGCGTTTTGCATTTTGGCCAAAAAGTTCAATTTTGGTCTCATCTGACCAGAACCTTCCTCCACATGGTTACTGTGTCCCCCACATGGCTTTTGGCAAAGTGAAAACATGATTTCTTATGGCTTTCTTTCAGCAATGGCTTTCTTCCATAAAGGCCAGATTTGTGTAGTGCACGACTAAAAGTTGTACTGTTGACAGATTCTCTAATCTGAGCTGTAGATCTTTGCAGTTCCTCCAGAGTCACCATGGGCCTCTTGGCTGCATCTCTGACCAGTTCTCTCCTTGTTCAGACTGTAAGTTTAAGTGTACGGCCTGGTCTTGGTAGATTTGCAGTTGTGCCATACTCTTAACATTTTTGGATAACGGGTTGGATCATTTTGCACGCCTACTTTTCAAGTTTTTATTTGTAAAAAAAAAATAAATCATGTATGACTGTCCTTCCACTTCACAATTGTGTGCAACTTAGTGTTGGTCTTTCACACAAAGTTTCTGTGAAATATGTTTGATTTTTGTGGTCATAATAAGAGAAAATGTAGAAAAGTTCAAGGGGGTTGAATACTTTTGAAAGGCACTTTTTTACAGTTAATTTTTAAAATGAAGAGGCGGGGCTTATCAGATCTGAGGTTGTGAACAGGAAGTCAGTAGAGCTGTTTCTATTTTCAAGCCGTTTTAGATCAATGTTGTGTTTTACAATGAACAAAAGGTAAATTACTTATATGTTCTTGTTTCTTACCTAATATTAAAAAAAAACACACACAATAGGTCCCCTTTAACAAGACAACATTTTAGAATAATCCTGAGCTAGTTTAAAACCAAATTGTTTAATAAAGAAATGATTTGTTTTGTTGGAAAAAAGTCTATTGTTAAAAGAAAATCGATGTTAAAAGAAATCAAAAGAAATTAAAAAACAGTTTTTACACCAAACACCTTAAATTTACACAATGTTCATGTATTTTGTGGTCAATCTGAGGCTTTTTCACAGTTCATAGCATGTTTGGAACCTAAAGAAAGACAAGTTAATGATTACTCAATTACTAAACTAGTTTCAATAATATAAGTCAGATGAGCACCAGTGCCACAAAAGACTTGTGAAATGTCTTAATCACACATTGTTCCACAGCTCAGGTCATGCAGCAGCAGCTTTATTCATCTCTAAGTGTAACTGCGGTCGGACACTGGTCTTCTGGCCCTGGAGAAGAGTCTCTTGAGCGGTTCGGAGTACACCCACATGAGCACGGCCAGCAGGAAGCAGGGGGCCCCCATGTGCAGGTAGGACAGGGCCCAGGCGATCCCCAGCCACAGCGCCACCCGCAGGAACAGCAGCGTGTAGTAGATGATCTTCTCTTTACGAGATTCTGGAGCCTCATCCTTCTTGCTCTGGAACTGAAGAGGTGAGGTTTAGGGTTAGACGCCTTGTGAGGAGAATTATGAAGACATTTGACATTTTTATTTTATGATTACTTCAATGTATTATGTTTCAAAACCTATTTTTTACTCTATCACACTTGAGCGTTCTTTAGTGAAACACTGAACACTAAGAGATAAGTAGACTTGTTTATGTAAATATTAATCTTGTAAAGTTTCAAAATGATTTTAAATGATCCACAAGTGTCAGGTTAAAGCTACAGAAAAGACTTCACAGCTCACTGTCCACAGTGTGAGACACTTCCGCCAAACACAGACATAACGGTAGATGTTATGTTATGGCTGGTTGGTTAGATCATTCATTCATTCATTCATTCATTTTCTACCGCTTAATCCCATTAGGGGTCGCGGGTGACTGGAACCTATCCCAGAGACTTTGGGCCTTAGGCGGGGAACACCCTGGACGGTGGCCAACTTGTCGCAGGGTTAGACAGACAAACATTCACTCTCTCATTCATTCACTAAGGGAAATTTACATTGATGCTCAATTAACCTAAACATGCATGTTTTTGGAGGTGACACGGGGAGAACATGCAAACTCCACCCAGAGAGATCGTGAGATGTTGATCTGGTCCGACCCGGGAGTCGAACCCACGACCTCCTTTTGGGAAGCCAAAGCTTGGCTACTGTGCACCCCTCAGTTAGATCACTGGTTCCTAAAGTGGGATTCAGGCAGTAGCAAGGGTTGCCATGGAAATCATTGCAAATCCGCCATATTTCTTGTCAGGTTTGCTAAACTTCCATACATGAGCCAAAACAATATAAAAATGAAAACAAAAGAACCATGGAACAACCCAATAAACTGCCGGACCACTTCTGGTAAATATCACCAACACTGGCGTCAGAATAAGCTTTAATGAATGCTATTTTCAGTTAGCAGTTTCAAATCTCCATCAGTTGAGTTAAAACCAGCTGAACGTTCTACTCATGTGGGATGTCACAATCCTGACCCTTATTTATGAAGAAGAAAAACACATTTTGATAATGTGTATCTTACATTTCCAAATGTTATTGTAATGTCTTTGTAGACAACACTAGGGGGAGGTCCTTCATTTACACACTTGTGTCATATGGGTCTGGTCTGAAAAGGTTTCAGAGCCTCTGAGGTTCTGTTGTGCACAGGACACACTAATTGATCAATACAATTGAGATTAAATGTTGCTAAACAACAAATATGCTGCTTTTGTTATAGAAAGTTCCTAGTTTCTCTTTCAAATGAGCATCTTTGCCATAATCTGACATATTTACACTGTAACTGTTACATGTTCATTATGCATATCAAGGAAATAAATACATATTAACTAACTGCATTTACATTACCTGTTTAAAACTACAACTTAAACTAACACTGATGAGAGTTTATCCTATTTGAAGCAACATTTGAGAAGGATCAGATGTGTCTCTTACTTGTCCAGCTGCGTTCCTCCGTCTCTCTCTGTCTTGTCGTGGGTCCGGTCGTCTTTGGAACGGCGCCTCCATCGTCCCAAACACACCTCGGATCTGGTCTGATCTGGTCTGGTCTGGTCTGTGGAAGAGTTTGGTCTGGTGTTTCTTTGTGAATGATGGAATGTGTCAAAACAATCACTTCGAATGTTTACACTTGAAATGCCATAACTCTTCATCATGGTTCAAAGTATTATTTTTTGAATGAAGAAATGCTCCAGCAGATAAGTAAATACTAGATAGTCAGGTCCAGAGGGACGTTAATTAAGTTTAGGAGGACGGGTGAGTTTAGGGAAAGAGTTAAGGTAAAGAGTAAGGTTTGGGTAAAGTTTAAGATAAAGAATACAACAACTTAGGCTCATTTAGCAACAGAAATAAACTCGTTACCATGTGCCACGGACCAGGACATGATTAAAACTACACTGTTGGTTCATATATATATTTATTTTTTTTTAGTGGAGTTTTTTTTAGTTTCCAGTGAGAATGTCCTGTCGTCTGCTGCAGATCAGATACAACTGTCTCCATGCAGATGTGACCGATTCATTATTCTGTATTTAGTATTGTAATTGTTCTGTTTATTCTACATACCTGGCTCCCTGCTGTCGTGCATCTGCTCACGTTTCTTCTTCGTGTGTTCCTGCAGTGCACTAGTGTAGATTGGGGGGGGTCACAACTTCCTCTTCCCTTTTTCAAAACCCCGAGGTGAGAAAGTTTGTTAGCAGCACATGTTGACGCTGTTGGCTTTTATTGTAATCCAGATTAAATGGAGACCGCCTCCAAGAGTTCGGCTGTGTCCTGTGGTTCACTCCTGCACTAACAAACATAAACCAGCACACACAATGCAGAAAGAAATACACCGGTCACAAAAGGAACAACATTTCTTAGAAACAAGCGAGACCTGATAAGAGTCAGTTTGGAGGAGATGCAAGTCACACAGATAAAATATCTTGTTCCTTGTCCCATCCCCTTGGAAGTGTGTCTGTCCTGGATGTTCCAGTGTCCAGGCCCCCTGGTTGTCAGGACCTGGTCTCTCCCGCATGGACTCCTGCACTTTTACCTGTTCCTGTAAAGTCCTTTCGAGATGGCTGTTGTTGTGATTTTGGGCTATACAAAAATAAAGTGAATTGAATTGAATCAAATTCTGTTTTTCTATTTATTTAGGAATAACTAATAAGATATTTATAGATCAGTAGTTTACATTTTGTTTTGTTTTTTTAAAAACACAAACTTGATGTAAAACAACTTCTGTAGCCTAATTTCTGCCCTAGAGTGTACCTGAATATACAGTAAGCCGCACCCACTAGATTTAAGTAAGAAAAATTATAAAGTACATACATAGGCCACACTTATTAATAGTAAGTCTATGAGAATCTATATTTTGCTGCATTGCCTTATAAGCCGCATAGTTCAAAGCTCATGAAAAAGTAGCGGCTTATAATCCAGAAATTATGGTAAATAGAAAGATGTCTATTTCCTTTCTTTGCACAACACAGAACTGATAAGCTCCGCCTCTTTATAGAAACAAGCCCCGCCTTTTCATTGTAAATTTTTGAAGGACAAATATTATGCATTTTTTGTTTTGCTCCAGTCTATCACAAATGCTCCCGAGTACCTCCACTTTGGAATCTCATGCATCAGAACCAATAAAAAAAGTGCTGCAAGTCATAAGTGACAGTCATGTGTTTCCCCCATCGAAAATTAAGTTTGAGCTCTATCCACAGACTGCAAAGGAAATTACACATGGAACACAAACAAATCAATCTTTCCTGATATGCTATGCTGCAGAAATGCTGAAATTGAGTCTGGGTGATTCATAGAGTTAAAAACAGAACAGACGATCTTAGAGATCTATCTATGACATCACAGATCAGGAACATTCAGAACAGTGTTTTGGGGGGAATGAAAAATTTCTCACAGACAAAACTTGACCAGTGTTTTAGATGAAGATAAAAATTAAAGATTAAAAACTCAAAAAGTTGATTTTGCCTAATATGTGTCCTTTAATGTAACAAGCAGCAAATTTTAAATGTGTAATTTTTGTTGTTGTAAAGTTACTCTGTGATTTTTGTTGAGCTATGTTTTACTATTTGAATTTATTAAAAAAAAAAATTAAATACAGACAAGTGGGCGGGGAAAGGTGGTAGGTGAGGACAGGACTTTTTTAGGCTTTGGGACAACACAAGAGAACTCAAACATGCCAGAATCATTCTTAATAAGACTTTGAGTAAACTAATGATGAGAGAAGGCAAATCAGATGAAAGTCCAAGAAAAACATTCAAACAAACAAACAAAAAAAATAATGAAAGTCTATTTTGAGGTAAAAAGCCACAGAAAGTGTTTTAGGTAGGCTATAAAAACGTCACAAAACCACTTACGTTTAAAAACTCTCTGCAATTAATCGATCAGACGTTAGTTTTATATGTTTTAGGCTCAATATAACTAGTTTATATCATGTTATGTCCTTTTATTTGAGTTCTACTAATGTATCCTCCTGAACTAAAGAGGCGCTGCTATTTTAAACAGTAGCACTTCCTCTCGGTTGAAGCTCCGCCCACTACGCTGCACGCACGCACGTACTCACGCACTCACTTCCTTCTTCATCTGGATCTCCGCGAGCACATGACAGCTGCTGCTCCGGGTCATTTACCTGTCTACACTGCCGTTTGTGCCCGTTTATCGAACCAGAAATGCAGGTTCATCTCGCCCTCCGCATCTTTCGGGCTAAAAACAGCACATGAGGATTGTTTAGTGCGAGTATTTATCCACTGCTAAAGTGTTTAAACGTGATGCAGTCCGTGGAGTCGGGTCGCACGTCAGGATGCCATCGGAGAGTACGAACGATGAGTCATATTTGTCCCTGTTTTCTTGTGTTTTGTGGCTCAAAGTTCATCCGTGCAGGTACAGTTTGACTAGCTAACATTTATTTGGTTTTGTTCATTTGTTGCAACGAACAATTCAAGCTACAACTTGGATTTGTGTGTGGGTTTGGTTAATGGTGAAGAATTGTGAGTTAGTTGTTTAAATATGTGTAATAATATAATCAAATGCATTGCCTTGTTGTATCTAATAGCATTTACTTTTCATTCATTCCCACAATGGTTTTAGCACATGGTTATTCATTTTGGCTACAATTAAAATTGAAGATTATTGTTTAGCCATCGATGCACAGCCAATCAGAACACTGCTTTCTACTATCTAAGAGAAATAATATCCATTATAATTAGACATGACCAAAGTTCTTTAGTAATATACCAATTGGTGGAAAAGACAATCATTAGTTAGGTATCTCCGCTTTAATATTGACATTTTTACGCATGCACCATCCAGCGTTTTTAGTTCCTTTACCGATTTCTGTAAGAATCTGTCTAATAAGGATGTCACAATATCACATAAGATTATTACGATTACGAGACAAAATATTATGATTTAGCGATTATTCACGATTATGACCAAATTTCATTCTTGGGGTCGGATAGCGTCATCATGTGGCAACGCCAAACGAAGGGGAAAACAACAACATAAAGTAACTTTAAATTTAAAGTAGGGATGGGACGATATACAATATTATCGCTAATCGCGATAATTAAGGGCCGCAATTAAATAATTGTGGCGTTTTTTATCATCGTGATAATCGTATGTGACGATAATCGCAATTATAGAAGCAGGAGCGCGCCTGTGGCTTCATGAGAGCATCTATAATCTGACCGCTGTGAAGCCAGTAAGAAGCTGTGTTATGGTTAAACAAAGAAAAGGTTCATGTGTTAAAGTTAAAGAGAAACTAAACTCAGAATCTACTTTTTTCACTGTCAGACTGTGTATAGGGTCAAAACTAAATGATCTACTGTTTCCAGGCCTTTTTTGGACATTTTTGTGCAAACTCGTTCATGCCGTAATGTGTGCAAAAACCGCTGCTGTACTGCCACGATGGGCAAACTCTGTCAGTGCATTTTCAGTTCACGCTGACGTCACAGTGAATTGACGAGGCAGACGAGCCACTCAGATGATTTATCTAAACTCCTCCCTCTGACATCGCTGCTGCGGAGAGTTGGAAAGAGACCACCCGCTGTGTAATGACATCAATTGTCATTTGGCTCAGCTTGTTGAGCGAGTGGCGTGTTGTGCCACCACTAGTTCAACGGTGCGCTGGTTCGAAACTCGTGTCTGTGTTTTTCATTTTCGATTTTCATTTTTAGAAAATACTCACATAATAGGCTCATGCGCTCCTGTAGCGGCCTAAAGCAAAGGTTTCATATGTATGTTTTGCAAAGCAAAGAAATCTTGACGTGCAAGTAAGCAAAGACTTGGCGCTGTACAGCTTCCTCTGCTGCAAATCTCACGTCAGGACCAGGACCGCTCTGACACAAAACTCACATTTACCAACCTCGCTGTTCATATTTGGTGCTGTCAATCAAAGTCTGTTCACACCCACCTGGGCGTCTCTTCAAAGGCCTCCGGGCATCTCCCACTTTTGCGAGTCTGTTTGGGGTTCAGTTGTGGGCGGAGTTAGTCTCTGAACGTGTGTTTAGCCTCACTTTAATTAATGACTCTGAGACAAAGTTTGTAGATTTTTGCTCAACATTGTAAACATTTGTTCACTTGAATAGTTACTGATTGTACTTAGACCAAAATACAATAAGTAGAATATACTGTTTAAAAAAAAAAAAAAACAATAATGTTCATCTCTAACTCGCTAGATTGTTCCTAGATACAACATGTGTGATTTCATACTCCAACTGAACAAAAGTGTTAATTTCTATGTTTTCCTCTCAGGTCTCTTCACTTCTCTCAAATGAATGGCATCCAAAACGGGGACATTCCATTTCTACGACTTCAACAATGAACCTTCCATTCTTCTCGTAAACAATGGTGAGGTTCAGGCGCAAAACCTGTATTCCCGTCTTGGCCGTTCTCTTCCTGGTCCTCGTCGTATCCGTGGTGTTGAGGAATCTACCGCCGGAAGACTCCAGCCCCGTCAGTTTAGTCCAACCCGCAGAAACTGACCAAAGAGACAACATGGCTCACGTCAAAACCACCCCGATGCCTCTGCCCGTCAGACCGGACCGAGACCCGCAACTGGAAGAGACGCTGAGAAGATTCCCTCCTCCGAATTACTACGTGCACGCGTTCTACTATCCCTGGTACGGAAACCCGAAGCACGACGGGAAGTACGTGCACTGGGATCACCCGCAGCTGCCGCACTGGGACGCGAAAGTGGCCCAGGGTTATCCACAAGGCAGACACGTCCCTCCTGACGACATCGGAGCCAATTATTACCCAGCGCTGGGGCCGTACAGCTCCAAAGACCCGGCTGTGGTGGAGAATCACATGCAGCAGTTGCGGATGGCGGCGATAGGTAATACACTCTAGAGTCCTATTCGCACGGCCTTATATTTACCTAGGGACCTCATGTAAATTGTAATAATTCCGGACGTCGTGTGAGTTTCTACTGCCGTGTGAATCGTCCATGTCTGTAAAAATGTCTGTAAAGTTTCCCCAGAATTTGACCTCCTGTAATTCACCAAACTCAGACGTCCTCATGGAATTCTAAAGCCGTGCGAATGTGTATGCGTAATCCGTGAACAGTTTAGAAATAAATTAATAATAAATCTGCGGCATATTTTACTTTCAGATTTGAACAAAAATATTATTACTATTCTTTACGGATCATTTTCAAATGAGATTGTCGTATTTTCTACGATTAAAACGCTAAAGATTAATCAAACTATGATTAAAAGTCCGTGAACCGGAAGTACAACAACCCGGAAGGTCGAGAAGATGAACGTTTGGGGAAAAGTTTGGACAGAACGGGAGAGAACGTTTGGATGTTTGGATTTTATCACCGTAAATGGATTAAAAGAGAAAGTCTTCGGTTTGTTTCGTAAAAAATCTGATGGGGTCATTTAAAGTTTACAGACGTCCCGAGGTAAATATTATGCCGTGCGAATAGGACTTTAAATACAAGATTTTTGCCACACTTGATCTGAGTTAACGTCGCTTGAGGAGATGTAGACATTAGGGCTGTAAAAGTAGGGCTGTCCTCTGCCCTCAGCTAGGTGTGTCTGAACCTAACTTATGCAGCGAGCTAAACACAAACGAACACAAGAGTCTTTTGGTTCCTTTCCATTTTTACTTGTCTCCAGTATTTCTTTTTTCTTGTGAAACTGTATCAGATACAGAAAGTACAATGAGTATTACTACGACTGAGAAAGAACAATTAGCTTGAGTTAGCCTAAAGAGCTAGTTCACACAGTTAGTTCTTACTGTTTGCAAACAGTACTGTAAGCATTTACATACAAATAAAATACATTACATTACATTTTCTCTTACTTACAGATTATGTCTTGCCCAGATTCCCCCAAGAAACTGTACCAGAGCAGAGCTGTATTTACTTGTGATCACCTCAAAATGGAGTTTTCATTAAAGGAGACCTATTGTGTGTTTTTTTAATATATATTTAGTAAGAAACTAGAACATATGTAGATCAGTAATTTACCTTTTGTTCATTGTAAAACACAAAGTTGATCTAAAACAACTTAAAAATAGGAACGGCTCTATTGACTTCCTGTTCAAAACTACAGAACAAATTTTTATTGTTGGAAAGTGGCCATGGAACAGTTTTGAACCATATACACTTCACTTTGAGTATTAATCTTTTGAAATACAGTATAACAAGTGGGAGGGGATAGGTGGTAGGTGAGAACGGGGATTTCTGAGCACTTGAGCTGCAGCTGAAGAACAACACAAGAAACATGCAGGAATCAACCAATACGAAACAAATAGTGACCCCGTGTGGGCAAATAAAGAATTACAAAACAAAGTGGAGTTGAGGGACAGAACAGGCTGTAACAAGTTAGTCTAATTATTGCTAATCAATAATTGAAATAATCTACTAATTTACTAAATGAATAATCATAACTTTTCTTTATAAATGTTCCAGACATCCCAGGAGCCTCAGATTAAACACAAATAAGTGTTTTGATGCAAAGTTTCAAAATAAAGGAATAGACTTGGACTACTAATTATGGTGCTACAATGTTGAAAAAAAAATTCTCTTTTCATGTCAAATTTACACAATAAACTGACATTTTCAGCACAAAATACTAATATATTCTTTAGTAAACATTTTGGTTTTAGACTAGTTTTGATTAGGCTCGGGATTATTTAAAACTCATAAGAAACTGCCCAATTTTGCCTTGTTGATTAGATTTTTTTAAAGTATAAATACTTGTTCAAATGAGGATCTATTGGGACATTACCACAGCTCAAATTTGCAAAGATCTTGTCTTCAAGTGCATTCTAAACATTTGTTCATTCATTTTCTATTGCTTATTGGAGCCTATCCCAGTGACTTTGGGCCTTAGGCGGGGGAACACCCTGGACAGTGGCCAACTCGTCGCAGAGTTAGACAGACAACCATTCACTCTCATTCACTCACAGTGAAATTTACAATGGTGTCCAATAAACCTAAACATTAGATACTTTTTGGAGGAAACCGGAGTACCCGGAGAAAACCCACGCTGACACGGGGAGAACATGCAAACTCCACCCAGAGAGATCGTGAGATGTTGATATGGTCCGACCCGGGAGTCGAACCCACGACCTCCTTATTGGGAAACCAGAGATCTAACTCAAAGCTCAAATCTACATTCTAAACAACTAATTGATTCATTGAAAGAATAATTGGCCAACTAATTGATTACCAAAATAATTTTTGGTTGCAGCACAAATTAACACTAAAACTGGTATCAAAAAGATACTTATTTGAACAAGTATTGACAAAAAATACCATTAGCATTAAAAATATATATATTTTCTGTTGAGTTTTAGAATATTAGTTTAATCAAAACCAGCTTAAAACCAAAATGTTCAAGCCCATATGACAGATTATAACATTTTTGTAATTTTGTCTTAGTTTGCTGTGATTGTCTTTGTGTCTATTTATATTAGTTTCACAGTAAGTCATTTAAATTCTAAACAAAACCCCTCCACATGTGTCATTAATTTTTGTGTGAACAGTTCTTTGACATATCTGGTTAAATCTCTGAGATATTATTAGTTTTGAACAGAAGGGATGTCCTTTCAGTCGACTGATCGATCAATAGAACATGTTTCATTCAAATACAGTCCAAATTAAAGTGTTAAGTTTATAGACAAAGCTTACACATGTTCCTTTTGGACTGACATAACATTGTCTGAATATCATAATCGAGATGTGATAAAACAAGATTGAGACATTCATTATTGTCACTATCACCCAGCTCTAACTGTAGCCTAAGGTGTCTGGATTATTTCACTAAAGCCTTCATGTGTAGGTACAACTCCAACAGTTTGAATATCAGGAAAAGCTCCATATATTTTGTCTCTCAACTCAGAAAGTCAAACCCGTGTGTAATACAGACTCATCATGGCACATAAAGTGACATCACACAAGTGTTTATTTCTTGGAAATGAAATTAGAAATGTCAGGCTTCTGAAGTCTGTTCATTTCTATCAACACTTGTATCAGTCTAGCCTGCTCTGGGACGATGGCCTTGTGTTTCACACAATGTTCTTTTTACAAGATTGTTTCATTAACAAACTTACTCTTCAAACTGCCACAGTAGCACAGTATGATATTATAATCTACCAAATGTGACTTGATATGGACATACAGATTCACAATATAAACTCCCAGTTAGGGAAGCACCGATCCAGCTTTTTCTGTTCCGATACCGATTCCGATACTTTGGCTTAAGGGGTTTGCCGATACCCGATATCAACCGATACTAGTGTAACGACTGAAATACCTTATTTTTCTTATCAAAGCATAAGACATTTGGTTCTGTAGTGTTATGTAACTATTATTCATTGTACAAGTCACAATTTAACCACTTAATCTGAACAAAATGTCAAACATTATGACATTTTCTGAATCAACATTAACCAGTAAATTTGTCTGATTATGTCCAATTAAAGGCACAACAATGGTATTGACTGAACCGATATCATAGAGCCGATACCCGATCCAGAAAAATTGCCTGGATCGGCACCGATATCCGATCCAGTATCGGATCGGTGCATCCCTACTCCCAGATATCACCTGCTAGCTAGCTATTTACTAACTCAGATCTATGAAGCAGTTTTAATTTAAAAACACATGCAAACCTATACATTTAGGGCCAGATTTATCAGCATTTGCTCATGTGCAAAAACAGGTTAGGGGGAGCAAACCTTGGCAGAGATGACATTTTTTCCTCACACACACAACATCTTCCAATGTTAAATTTGTGTAAAATGCTCATAAATAACACATGACTTTTTTTTTATTTTTTGCATTTGCACCTGGCTTGATAAATCAGGCCTTAGACTTTATATAACACAGAAACAAAACAGTTTGCTCGTTATCAACACGATGCTTAACTCACACTTTGACTATTGTTCCTCCAAACCAGTGGTGGGTGGTACTGTAGACCTCCGTGGCTGTATCATGGTTCATTGATTGGTGGTTACTGTGTTGTCAGGAGTCATGGCGGTGTCTGGTATCCTCCAAACCACAAGGACGACAACGGAGAGCCTATAGACAACCTGATGCCTCTGCTGCTCAACATCGCTCACCGATACCACGTTAGGTATTCTACTGGATAGTTCTCTTAGTTTCTACGTATATATTACACATGCATTTTTTGTTTCTATTTAAAAAAATACCCCTGTCCAAATCCAAAATTACACTTGAAACAATGCATTTGGTTTGTCCGATTCAATGGTTTGTTTATATGTGGCAAATATAAGAATAGTTAGTAATGAACTAAGGGCTGTCACGATTAGTCGACGATGTCGACTATAAAAAATCGTCGACCAGATTTGCTATTGTCGACGGTCGCTTCATTCCATTTTACAATAATAAACCAGGAAAAGCAGGAAAAGAGAACAGCTGCAGCAGCAGTGAGCTGCAACATGGACAGGATCTGTCAAAAGAAAGCTACTGATGCAGATAAACAGGAGACAACGCACCACGTACTTAATTGTGATTATTTTGTCGGCATTAACGCAACTCGATGCACACGATGCATGAATGAAAGTGTCCCGCTCTGCTGCTGCTCCTTTTCTTTCCTCTCTCATAAACAGTCACACACAGAGGATCTTTCCGCTGTAGTTATTGCAGTGGACACGAGGAGAAAGGTCTGCTGTACAGACAGTAGGACAGAGACTAGTCTGAGCTCCGTGTGAGTTTTTAAATCGTCCAAAAGACCAAGAATCACAGAGATACGTCCGTTAAAGACTTCAAACTGATACACCTCATTAATATGCGCACGGAGAATCAGCGCTCGATCAGCGGCAATGCGCGAACTTTTACACACGTGTTTGTGATGTTTACTTTGAAAACGTTAAAATGGGATTGTTTCACTTCCCACAGTGTATTTAGTGAGCACTGAGCTGGTTTTAACCAGGACTATCCCAGAACTAGACCAGGTTTTCTTCAGGACTGAAAATGTTAGTTCCAATGTAACTATAGTTCTATGAGTAGCTTAAACATTTCTGTTCAGCCTAAAACAAAATGAAATAAATTCTGATCCTACAAAATATTAAAACTGATGAACACTGGTAATATTTATGTAAAATTTAGTTTATTCATTGAACTACAATTAGACATTTTTAAATATAATTTAGTGTATTATGCAGCTAAACTTAAATACCACAGACAGACAGTTTTGTACTTTTTGCAGACGGGGTAGGGGAGTGGATCATTTTTTCTATTCCAAGGGGGGCATGGCAAAAAAAAGTTTGAGAAGCACTGGTTTAAAGCATGATGTAAGCAAAAATGTGTTTAGCAGATCACGTAAAAAAATAATCGTTGACTAATCGACTATCGAAAAAATAATCGCTGACTAATCGATTATTAAAATAATCGTTAGTGACAGCCCTAATGAACTATATGTTGATCAATATTTACATTGATTTCAAACAATTTGGAGATCTAAAGAGAGGGATTATTTACTTAGAAAGAGTCTCTGCTTATTGACACAACCGTGGAAACAAGTCGAGCCAGTGCCGTTGTCAGCTAACCACAAGAGTAATAAAACAAAGGTTCTGCTGCTAATTCAACATTTGTGACTGAAATTTGCCTTTGCGACTCAAACACGTTACATTCAGATGAGTGAAAAAGTGACTAGAAAACACTGTGTCAAGCTTCAGAGACAAACTTCATCAGACCGTCAGATCTGATCCAACAGCTGCTCTCACGTTTGTTTTTAATAAAAGAAGTTTCTTCCAGCAACTGGATGGACAGCGTCTCTTCTGCAGGCGACATGCCAGTAAGAGGAAAGTCAGTTGACAGATAATCCTCTACAGCATCATTAACTTCTGTTTAAAAGATGTGGGAATGGCTTATGATATGTCTGAACCTGCATGTTTACTCAAGCGGTGATCAAATATGTGGGCTTTTGCTCAGTGACGTTCATTGTCCTGAGGTCACTAGCTTAGCCTATTACTAAATGTACTTCAGACTACTGGACATGCACAGCTGAGCGGAGAGCTCGAGCCAAAAGGAGCTGACCAATGAGAATGGTAGTTATAGCGAGCAGCGGTAGCCGAAGCTAAAGATTAAAAGACGTTTTATACGAAACTTAAACTTCTGAACCCAATATATTGTATGATGGTGAAATTTTATCGGATCAGAGTTCAACTTTTGTGGGGTGTTTTTTGTGGCATGTAGCTAACCTTTTAAACGTAATGACGGTTCAGACGGGCCACGGGCTAAATGTAGGCCCCACGATGATTTTTTTGTGGGGCATATTTCAAATTAATCATTGAATGCGGCCCGCACCATATAAGTCAGTGGCCCGCACTAACAATTTGGTCCCACAATGCACTGCAGCGTCGCGCAGCCTCGCTCCTCCCCCGCTGCCTCACAGCTGCAGTAAACACAAGATGAATGAGAACTCATAGAAGTGACTTTTAAACTCTCCACAACAAATAAAACGGACAGAGCGGCGACACACACCCAGCTTTATCAGTATCTAATCGTCATCAATATAAACGTGCCTGACAAAGGCTCACTTATGTAGTGTTTGTGAAACAAATTGAAAATGTGAAGAGCAGGCACACAGACCAGACTGGAAAATGAACCTATGGAAATATAAAGGCTTTTTACTGTTGAAATGTGACGTGAAAACTTCTAAAATGCACCAGAATACAGTAAATTACCTGTAATTGGTCAAAAATTTTCCCAGGGAGGACAGTGCGACCCTGTTTAAAAATTGTTATTAACTTTTTTCATTACATAGGAGCGAGTATTGTAAAATTATATAGACCAAAAAAATACTGTTATTATATTGTAGGCTCTATATTGGAGGTTCACCTAATAACTAGGGGTTGAATTGCTGAATCTGGCGATTATTCGTATACGATACACACGTCACGTTCGATTAATCCCGATTAATCCGTACTGAACAACGATTATAATTGCATTATTGATAATTATTTCTTTTTATATCTATACTATTAATACACTTAAAAACGAAATTATTCGTGTGCCAGGTTAACATTAGATTTTTTTAAAGACAGTGCTGCCCTCTACTGTCCTGCTGATTGCACATTTGAACCACTATTACATTGATTCAGTGAAATCAATGATATAAAAAGCATCTCATTAATATGCATACGTCATCAAAAGAATCGATTCAAAGTATCGATTCGAGTATCGCGGATCGAGTACTGATATATGCCGACGATATTTTTGACACCTACTAATACCTTATTTATATTGAATATATCAGAGCCAGACCAAAATTTTTATATGTGGCCCTCGACCAATTTGCCTCTGATCATTTCGGCCCAGCTCTATTTGAGTTTGAGAGCCCTGACCTAGATGCTCTTTGTGCTAAATATAGGCAGTTTGTGTTTCCATTTTGCTCTAGGCAAAAAAAAAGGAATAATATGCTTTCCAGCCTGTAGAGGAGTGGCCAATCTGTTTATTTATTTATTTTTTTGGTTTTGTAAGGAAATACAAGACATTTTTGAACAATCAAGCATCAGCTGCTTGACAGTATTACTCAAACAATGTTAAATTAAACTCAGAAAAGTGTATTTTACACAAGACATCCTTTTAATTTAACTCTAACTGACTTAAAGAAGCACTAACTCTTCCCCTAGGAGAACAAAAAGGTATGTCACATGAGCTAACATGTGACATATCTAAACTAAACAGGAAGTGTGCTGCCAAGAAAAGTGGGTGGGGCAGAATAAGGTCAATATGTGCTGCTTAAAAATGAATTCTTATCTAGAGTTCACTTGCTTCTCCACACATCTGACCTGTTATCGCTTGCATTTGGTTTTCTTTTTTATTAGACCTGCTAAACTAATACAAACATCCCTCTTCACAGGTCATTTTCCACATTGAGCCATACAAAGGACGGACGAGGTCAACATGTTCACCAACGTCAAGTACATCATTGAAAAGTAGGTCCTTTAATCAACCCGCCGCCTTCATTCTCTTTCAAACGCTACTGTACTTCACCTGTTTTTCCCCTCAGATACGGAGATCACCCCGCCTTCTTCAAATACCGCACCACCAACGGCAAACTCCTCCCTCTTTTTTACATCTACGACTCCTATCTGATGAACTCCGAACAGTGGGCCAAGCTCCTCAAACACACCACCAGCGGCAGCATCCGGGACACACCGTACGACGCCATTTTCGTCGCCCTGCTGGTGGAAGAAACTCACAAGAGAGAAATCCTGACAGCCGGTTTCGACGGACTGTACACGTACTTCGCCACCAACGGATTCTCCTACGGCTCCACGCTGAAGAACTGGGCCAAAATCCGGGCCTTTTGCGAAGACAACGGCTTGGTTTTCATCCCCAGCGTCGGACCGGGATACATCGACACGAGCATCCGGCCGTGGAACTTCAAAAACACGCGCAATCGCATCAACGGGAAGTATTACGAGACTGCCTGAGCGCCGCGCTGGAAGCCAGGCCCGATTTCATGTCCATAACCTCTTCAACGAATGGCACGAGGGGACGCAGATAGAGACGGCCGTTCCCAAAGCCAGTCAGACCGTGTATCTGGACTACCTGCCCAACAAGCCCACCATCTACCTGGAGATCACGCGCAAGTGGGCGGCCATCTTCGGGAGCGAGAGAAGACGGTGGCAGGACTGAGACTCCGAGCCGTGACCAAAGTGTATTCGTAATCATACAAGTAGTATTTACTGAATTCATTTAAGGAGGCAGTACTTGTGAAATCTGCATTAAAGGGCTTCAAGACTCACCAACTAAACATAAATAGTTGACAATAAAAATAAATTGTTGTATTTTAGATAAGGTTGTTTAAAGCTCTTTTTCAGGTATCAGTATAGTGAGTACTCATATCAAATCTCCAAACTAATACTGGATTATATTGTAATGACTAAGGTTTGGATTGTGTTATCAGGCATCAGAATCTTCAGTTGGTATAATTGTAAACCCAATGAAAGGTTTAAATAAATTCAAAACAAATTCTGACTCATTCTAAAACACATTTTGACACTGAGAGTGACCGATACATTTACCAGTGCTGACTCAACAGTATTTTAGGTTCTCCACAGCTGTTTGTTCTGCTTTTTTTATATTGTTTTGACTAATGTATTCCTATTGAGGTTTTGCAAACCTGATCACAAACATGACAGATTTGACATATGTTCCCAAGCTCTGTACGAAACCCGGGGGCCAAACAGTTCAAGTTGCATTTGTGAAGAGTTGTGTTACAACAATTTTACACAGCAGTGGTACACATGTGGCGTGAAAAACCGTGCATTGCATTACAAAACGCTTATAGTCTACCGGTACTCACAAATACGATAATAAATCCTAGGGCTGGGCGATATGAGTCAAAATGTATCTCGATATTTTTTTCTATAACTCGATATACGATATATATCTCGATATCTTAACAACCAAAAATTTTCTCCCAAAAATAATGAATTAACAAATACATTTTGTCACCGGGCAACTTGCAATCAAATCCTTAAACTTAAAGGAGATTCTTTTTTTTTTTAAAATAAATAACTCATAAATGCAAAAACAAGACGTTTTATGAAAAGTGTAAAGACAGAGCAGATCAAATATATTTTCATTCATTTAAAAGTGTCTTGCCTTGTAAACATTTTAGGATCTGTGCAAACTGACAGTTGTAGCTCAATGTGGAACATACATTAAACACCTTTAGCCATAAGTAAACATGCTGACTTCTCTTTTATAAAAGCATGCCTTGTAGCCACAGTTACACACTAACATTATTATTTGTTAGACAGTTGTAAATCTCTCCAAAATGCATTAGAATAAAGTATTCCTTATTTATTTAGAAGCGCAGTGTGACTTCTGCTGCGTCTCCTTTCTCATCTGCGCTCCTCCGCAGCGCTTAGCATTAGCCGCTTTAGCACAACAGTGAGTTTTCCTTCTGTCACCACGGCCACACTTTGGCCAATATGGACGTGCTATACCTCTTTTGAAGGCTTATATTCTGCTCTATTCAGTCGTTAGATTTGATTCTCAATTGCAAAAAGTCGTAATGCGTGCACAAGCATAGAAGCGCAAGCTACGTTACACGTCATAAACAGTTAGCTTGAACCTTCCGCCGGTATTGCTTTACGACATTCACGGCAGAAAACAGTATTTTGTTGTGCATCAGATGGTTTAAACCCAAAGTACCTCCAGATATATCGATATATCGATATATCGCCTAGCCCTAATAAATCCCTAGATCTCCGTTTAGAGCCTCGTCTCTGACCACGGAGTGAACAGGA
Source organism: Mugilogobius chulae (assembly GCA_038363315.1). Classification (NCBI taxonomy): domain Eukaryota; kingdom Metazoa; phylum Chordata; class Actinopteri; order Gobiiformes; family Gobiidae; genus Mugilogobius; species Mugilogobius chulae. The sequence continues at coordinate 1,984,404 of CM076406.1, read as the reverse complement.
GGGGAGGGGCTGCAGTGTTTTCCTCTCACTCTGATCAAAATAAACCAGTATAAATTGAAAACAAATCAAACTATTGTCTGTGTGCACTTTGGCTCCTTCACGTTTCAGTTAGATCGTGTAAAATAAGATTTTTCTCTCTCATTCTGTTGCTCCATTATGTGGCTTCGTCACAATCACAAATTAATCCTCAAGCTTGAATTGGTTCAGACCCAGGCTTATTTTTCATAAAACGACTTGAGGCTCAAGTTGGAGATGAAGCTAGTTTCATATTTATAATTTTAGGATAAGCCTTCTTAAGACTTGTTAAGCCACTTTCATTAAATTCAGTCGAATGTCTTGTTACTTCACCAAACTCCACCAAGTTTGTCTGTTGTGGCTAACTGCTGTTAGCATACCGATACGCCATGCTGCTAACAGCTGTGATAAGTGTACTGTGTGGAACGGAAGAAAGAGGTTGGGGGACAAAAGAAGCAGGGTTGCCAGATTTTCAGAGAGCAACAAGCGACCTAGCCTTTGAAAAAAAGCACAAAAGAAGCGACTTCAAACCCTCAATAATAAAGTAATTAAAATAATCTAATAATTAAACATGATGTGTTGCTTCAGAACGAAGGTTAATGGTTTTGACATATTTTAAACAGTATTTGATTATTAATTAAAGGATTTAAAGTGTGAAAATGTGCTAAAAGTCTGTATTCCTGTCATTAGTGAGGACACTTACTAGAATAAAATTTGGAAAAACTGCTAAAAATCCTCTTGGTCGTGATGTCAAAGTGCCTCTCAGGAGCAAGCCCAAAAAAACCGCAACCAGCGCAAAAAAAAGAAGTCCAAAGTCGCTATAAAGTCGCGGACTTGGCAACGAAAAAAGAAGGTGGATAGTCTCTTTAAATAACCATGAAGCTGGTTAAAGTCTGCCGCGTAGATAACTCCGACTTTAGCCATGTGCAGCTGTAAGGATGAGCATCTTTTACAGGCCACTGTTTTATTCCTGCATCCATATTGTCCTCGGGAACTCTGGAAAATGTTGTTGTTGGAAAGGCTAACAAATGTTTGCTCTAATGTTATCCTGGTAAAAGTGCTGTGCCAAAAGTTTATTCTTGTTGATATCAAAATCCCAACTTTCTAAGGTAAAATGTACATGAATGCAAACCGACCGACCAGCACAGAGAAGCACATGAAGGCTGAAGTCACAGAGCTAAACAATATACTCTCATCAGCACAATTACTCATGAGAATTACCTTTGAAATACAGAAGTTCTCAGTATCCAAATACAATAAACACATGTTTTTTTTTCAAAAGTAAAAGTACTTATTTATTTTTTAGGTTTAGGAGTTTGCTTTACAGGAGTTTTTATGTGTTTTTTCTTTATTGGTTTGGCTTGTTTCTTTAAACTGAAATTACATTCTCAAAATAATATGGACTCTCCAAACCAACTTGCTATTCACAACAGAATGACCCTTTTGTCTAATTGCTCTTGTCTCAGTTCAGGTGTGTGTGTGCCTGTGCTGTACAAGTCGCCTACAGACAAAGCAACCAGATGAGCTAAATCTAAGCACAATCATTTGTTCATTTATTATAATACAAGAACTCAATATGATGATGCGATATAAATGACAAATACTCAGACGGTTTCTTACAAAAAAAAAAATCATTTGGAGAAAAATAAATCAGAAATGATCCAGTTTGGAGCAGTGCTCCAGTCACTGCAGTGATGCAGTACATTTGTAACAGTCAATGGTAACTGATTCTGTACTGACGGTTTAGATGACAAAGACATCTGGTTTTGACACATGGGTAAACTGTTTGGGAGCGAGATGAGCTTCTGCAGGTGGTCCATGGTCCAGTTTTATTTGATTTGATTATTTTTTTAAGAAAAAATGACTAAGTGAATGCAACTGAATCAAAGCAACTGAGAAGGATGTTTGCCGTTTTTGGAACTGACTCTACATGAGGAAGTCTGTACGAACAGTGTTGGAGGAGAGTGAGCTGTAACATGGTATGACCAAATGAGCTTACACTTATAAGAATATCCATTATCTATTAGCCAAGCTAATGGAGGAAACATGTCATTTGAGTAAAATGTAGTACCTTATCAGTCTATTTCAGTGATTTTCAACAAGGCTACTTAAATAACAGCAAATTCTGAATATTAGATGAAAAGAAAACGAGCTAAAATAGCCCATTAAAGGGTCTTTGTAAATGTAAGGTCTTGAAATCTATTTGATTGTATAAAAAGCCCCAAACGTAAAATTACAAAAAGGATATTGAGTAATGGATTCAATGGTTTCATCTAATTACATCAGAGGACATTTTGCAGCAATAAATAACTTTTTATGCAAATAGTCTTTCAAATAAGATTTTATAAAATGAGACAAAGCACTAGATATAACAAAGAAAAATAACAAATGAATAGAAAAATAATGAGAACAAAATCAACTTGAGATTATGTATTAGAGGCCCATCAACAAAGTTTGTACCTGGGGCTCACCAGCAAACCACACCCACCTTATGGACCTCAGTGGTAGCCAATATTCTTATTATCACTAATAAGAATATTGGCTACCACTGAGTGGGCGACACGGTGGCGCAAGCGGTTAGCGCTCTGGCCTCATAGCAAGAAGGTCCTGGGTTCGACTCCCGGGCCGGCCAGGGCCTTTCTATGTGGAGTTTGCATGTTCTCCCCGTGTCTGCGTAGGTTTCCTCCGGGTACTCCGGTTTCCTCCTACAACTAAAAACATGTCCATTAATGCCTCTCCTGACCCTTCCCCCAGGGCTCCCCTGCAAAAGAGATTCTGAATCTCAGTGGGACTTCCCTGGTTAAATAAAGGTCAATTAAAAGTGTTCTACTGTTCTGCCCTGGAGCGTTTTGGACAAATTGTGAGTAATTTGCTACCTAGTGCATTTTAGAAGGTTTATAGTCAAAGATATGTTTAATTGGTGGAACACTATCAGTAATATGGCTGGGCGATATGACAAAGAATTAACATCACAATTTTCTTGGAGCCAGATCACGATTTTGATTTTATTGCGATTCTTGTAGACCGTTTATTTTCCTGTGTCTGTTGTCTTTGAGGCAAACACAACTCACTATCAACAGCTAAATCCAGCTGTCAAAGGCTGACCAGTGTTGACAGATTTTCAGAGAGAAACAAGCTAACCTAGCTCTTTAATAAAAGAATTGATCAATTAGAACATTGTGTGTTGTGGCAAAACAAGTGTAAGTGTTTTTCTGACATTAAAAGTGACTTTTAAAAATTAAAACATGCTGAAAATTCAAGTTTCAGTCAGATAAATTGATATATTTTCATAAATCAAACCTGAAAAATTCCTAAAATTCATTCCTTTATGAAATATAAACAGTCCCAAAGAGACTTCAAACAAAGAAGCCCAAAGTCGCTAAAAAGACCTGGACTTGGCAACTCTGAGACTAAAAGTAATAGTTTGGACAAAATAGACCAGGGGTGTCAAACTGGCGGCCCGGGGGCCAAATGTGGCTCGGGATGATTTCTGATTATTACTGATTGTAGCCCACCATTAAAAGTACATAACAATGAGAAATTTAGACAGCTCTAACAATCACTTTTAACATTTCTAAAACACAGAGACAAACACAGGACAGGAAGATTATGAGAGCAGAAACATCAGGAATAAAGAAATGACACTTCAGACGTCCTGATAAAGGTTCAGGCTTGTGTTTGGGAGACAGACAATGGAAATATAAAGCTTTATATTGATGAGATGTGACTATAAAACCTTTAAAATGCATTACAATGTAGCAAATTGCAAACACTTTGACCTAAATTTTCTTGAAAGAAAAGTCTGTGGTGAAGATATAATGTAATGTAATACAATCTAAATGTGGACATGCATATTAAGCCTAATACAGCCTAGATGCCATATTTGAATACGTCACAAGAAGACCTTTATTTTAAAATGTGGCCCTCGACCACCTCTGACTATGATTCCATTTGAGTTTGACACCCCTGAAATAGACAGATCAAATAGAGAAAAGGGAAATCACGATGTGACGATTTCACCAAAAAAGCAGATTGTCACAGAGATGAGCTCACGATTCGATTTTTTATTACAATATTGGCCAGCCCTATTCAGTAATAATCAGAAATCATTCAGGGGCCACATGAAATCATCTGGAGGGAGCCGTCAGTTTCATACCCCTTTATCCTGTTCTGTAACTGAGACAAGATGTGTTGTCTTATCTCAGTTCTCTCGACCCCTCGTCTCGTCTGTCCTGCTGCTGAAGACTTCTCCATCTGCAGGTGGGACAGTCCTGAATCAGTCTCTCCGTCCACACATCCCTCCAGCTTTCATTCATCATCAATAAAGAGCTTAATTGCATTCTTCTGTTGTGGTGTCGTCTTTGCTAGTGAAACTATTTTTTAATGAAAACCGCTCCAGCTTTTCAAGAAAAAAAAAGTCAAAATCCATCAGACGCTTAATGCATGGTCATTCAGGATAAAGACAAAAGACTTTCAAAACTGATGTGTTTTTCTTTTGTGTAGAGATTCTTCTCACTCAGCTTCACAAAGAGTCCAGGCATTTGTTTGTAAGGGAAAAAAACAATGCAGTCATCATGATAAAGTGACCTCTTCACCTCCTCCTAAGTTAAAGTGAATTGAGTGAGATTTTTTGGAAGGTATGTAAACACTTTTTCTTCAAAAACACCCTCAGATGCTATTTAACCTCACATTAGGGAACATAAGCAAAGCAATGCCATCACCATAGAAACAGGCAGGGCGGTCCTCTGACAAACACATTTCAAACAGAGCAAACTCATGAAAGAAGAAAAAGAGCAGCTCAGAGTGGACACCAGTGTGATTAGTGCGTGTAATTAGTGCTTAATGTTGAGTGTACAGTACACACTGATGTCATCTAGAGTCTAGAAATGACATTGGCCACAGCAGCAGAGATGGCAAAAGTACTGAAGTTCACTACTCAAGTAAAATACAGTTACTTGTGTTAAAAATGATTCTGGTAAAAGTCAAAGTCCTGCTGAAACTGCTTTAGTTGAGTAAAAGTATAAAAGTAAACGTGTGTACATCTACTTAAGTAAAAAGTACAATCACACTTCCAAAGGTATTCTTTAGTCTCAGTTAAAACTTATACTAGAAATTGGCAACTTATTTTGCTTTTTGCAAGATATTCTTTGGAGATTCTTTTCAAGAGATTTGACTTGACTCACATTTGTAAAAATGTCTCACTTTGTCAGCAAATCATTTGACTTGAAGTTAGAAAACAATGACTGAAAGAAGGCAGAAAACAAATCATATAATCTAGGTACACCAAGTAAACCATTAAAAAAAAAAGTCTAGGTTTTAAGACATTTTAATCAATCTAGATGTTTTTCTTTTTTTGCAGTGCACAAAGCTGGTTTGTGATGTTGGGAAGTGTGATATGGGCTTTGTTCAAAAATCCTTAATACACGGCAGGAACAGGTCTGACCTGGTTTTAAATGATCTTTCTGGATTTAAAAAAACTTGTTTCTTAAATGGAAACAGAAAGTACAGATACTTCTTGAAAATGTAATAAGTAAAAGTAAAAAGTCACCAGATTTTGTGATACTCAAGTAAAGTACAGATACTCTAAAAAACTACTTACTACAGTACTTGAGTAAGAATATTTAGTTGCTACTCTGCACAGCAATGAGAGGAAGAGTCAGAATCAAACTTATACAGTTTTTACAAACAAAACAAGGTTGTTTTTGAGTATTGATACATACATAGAGCAGCCTTCAGAGAATAAATCAACTTGTGTTTACAGTTATTGAAGAGATTAAGCTTTGTCAAATGTGGCTCAAAATGATTCAAATAAACCTAATTTTTACAAACAAAAATAAAATAAATAAATAAAAAGTTGCATAGTCATTTACTTTATTTATTGTTGTTTATTTATTGTTATTGTTTCACATTTTCCACTGCTATGACAACAACAAAGAAATAGTAGTGTAGCCAGTGGTTAAGGCACACTTTGGTGTTTGTAGGTAAATGTGTCTCCGGGGAAATGTGTCTTTGATCAGTCCTCACCCGTGAGTGTCACAGTGCTCAGGGACACAGCTCTTGATGTTTTGGTTGTTTTGGTTGGTGGGACAAACCAGAAAATACCACACAGAAAGACCCAGGGTGTGCAAGACTCCAGCTTGCAGTAAGGTGACGCTATGCATAGTGCAAATAAGGTTGGTTGAGCCACTTGAGGTTGAACAGGTAAGTTTAAGCTTCAAGTTACTAAAATGGGTAAGTTTAGGGTTGGGGCTTAGGGCAGGTTACGATTAGGATAAGGACTTTGTTAATATTCATAAATAGTAACACATCTTTACAACCACCATAGAAATGAACTGGGGCTACAGCGCGTGTCAATATTTACATAAAAAAAAGGTTATATCGTGGTAAAAAGGTTATGTCGTGGTATATATACACTTTCTTGTGAGATCAGGTTCAGTTGCCCCTTTGGTGTGCTACACTTGTTGTGAGGCAATTGTAACACTTGACTTTCTTGTCTTGAAATGAAACAGCTTCAAAATAAGTTGTTTCACTGAGCACAAACCTAATCATATGTCAAGTCAAGATCTGCACCTTTCTTTTTTTTAATTAGTTTTAAGCAAGTCTTTGAATGTCACACTGTGTCACTTTTTGGCCAATAATAAACGTAATAAATGCAAGTTTTTCTATATGTCTTTGTGACACTAAATAAATAATAACAATAACAATGACTTTTCCTTGAAAGGGATTGCAGACCACAAGATGTGTTATTATTTGGCCAAAGGAGGTCCTCCTCTTATTTCTTCTATAGAAAAGTAGCTCCTTTATATCATTGTTCACATTATGGCATAAAACCTATTTATTCCCAATGAGAATATTGTAAAAGTGATTTTATTTTACTATTTGCACTGAATTGTGAAGTTGACTTTTCACCTCCAGAAAGTTACACAGTGCACCTTTAACTAATATTCAAAGATAACTAATATATAGATAAATATTTATATTATTTTTTTATTTTTAGTTTATTTGAGCATCAGTAAAAATTAAAATATACATGACAGTACGTACATATTGATACACAATATTCTCCACAATTTTATGCAATTATAATACAACAAATGATGCTCAAAAGGAGCAGGACGAAGTTTTGAAACTTATTAAATCCTACCCCTTTTGTCCCTAAAAAGAAATTTGCATTATCTAAATTTACGTCATGTACAAACAATATGCATACACAACTCCATCACCTGATAAGATAGTCCTGCATTTTTAAATGTGCAGTAATACATCTTCCCAAGAGCAAATTACACGTCAACACATGTCAATTTTGTAATCATTAAAGGACTGTACTCGATTTTTTTGCAACAAGATAACTTAAAAGCAATTTCCCCCTAGCACTGATGCCTTGTTAATGTATCTAATCAGGTGGAAATTAGTCCCCAAAGTCCTGTCTATGGGGGTGTTCCATGAAGCGAGATAAAGCCAAAGCCTGGCTTATTGGCCAATCTAGGTTATGAAATCTCCATTTCCGTTCCACTAACGCGGCTAGCCAGAGGTGACGCTGAGTTGCCGCAGTAACAAGTGCACAGACATAAACCTGGTCGGGACCAGGCTAACAGTCAAGATTATTTTAGCTTTGTCTCAAAAAACCTCTAAAGAAAGACTTAAATCACATGTTTATCCTCACACACTTCCACAACTGTGTGAAATCTCTGTCTGTCCAACACAACTTATAAAGTCACTTTTTATTCACTTTTATTCACTTGGCATTGGCACCAAAGAGCCGCTTTCGCTGTTTCTTTTCTTCTTTTTTTTTCTTTTTTTTAAACCGCTCTAGCTGTGGAAAGACGCGTTTGTAAGAGCAAACGTCACATTGGCAGCACAAAGAGCCACGTATTTACCTGGAAAATTAACGTGCATCTAAAGTACAAAAGATCTCCCACAGACATGCAGCTAATTCTCTAAAGGATGAAGCAATGAAAGCAGGACTAAAGTGTGAGAGCCGTGGAGTTGTGCTGCTGCTTTTGCGCACAGAAGCGCTTCATCGCACCTCTTTCCTTCGTCTCTCCTCGCACACATCCTTTGCTCCGATTGGTCAGTTCTGGTTGTGAAGAGTTGCTAACAACTTTGTGACAACTTTACGCAGCTGGACTAGTTCCACATGCTGAGTGGAAAACGCACATTGCATTAGAAACGATAAGCCTACTACTCACAAATCCGATGATAAATCCTCTGGTCTCTGCGGTAAACTGCCTGTCTTTCTCCGGGCAGCGAACAGGAGGGGAGGGGCTGCCTCTCGTCCCCGCGTCAGAATAAACCAGTATAAACTAAAACTTTTGCGTTGCAAATCAAACTAAAATCCGTGTGCACTTTGGCTCCTCTCACGTTTCGTTAGATCGTGAGGAAAACACTTTTTCTTTCTCATTCTCAGTGATGTCGTCGCTCCATTGATCTGGCCTCATCACATTCAGGATCGGGAGCGCTGCTCAGAGCGCAGATTAATCCCTCAAGCTTGAATTAGCGTTGGTCAGACCCGGCTTATTTTGTTTCATGGAACCACTTGAGCTTAAGTTTGGAGATGAAGCTAGTTTCAGTTTTAGGATTTTAGGATAAAGCCTAGACTTGTTAAGCCACTTTCATGGAAAACCCCCTATGTCTAATAAGAATCCCGTTTGTGTGCAACTTTTTCTGTTTTTGTTTTTAGGCATTGCGGCTAACTGTTGTTAGCATAGTGACTCACCTCGCTGTTAAAAGCTGTGAAAAACATTAAAACTCATCATGATGAACAATTCTGAAGCTCAGAATGCATTAGCTACGTGAGGAATCATGTAGCCTGAAGGAAAAAGATTAAAATTAATTATTTCTGTTTGTTTACATTTTTTAGGATGCAAAAATCAGGTACAGTCCCTTTAATATTTCGCAAATATTTCTTCCTTATAATTTCTTTTGAATTTGTTATATCTTACTTATTTGAGGCTATAATTTCACCACTATTCCACAATTTTACACCACAAATCGAATACAAAACTTTTTTCTGACTGTGCGTATTTTCCTCACATTGAATTTGTAACTGACCCTTAAATCATGATTCCCCCTCTTTTTTGAACATAGCATGGGCTGCACAGTGAAAGACCCCTGTGGAGAGTTTTGCCCCATGTTTAGTGCATAGCTTTTCGAAAATTCAATATTAGATGTTTAAAGACATAACGTCGGCTATCCAGCATGTTGCTAATCATGATCACAGCGGCTTGTTTTTCAGTCTAAAAAGCACATCTGACTCTAAAGTACGGCAATATGTCGAATACTTCTAGTTTACATGCTGAAAAACTTTTTTAATAAGATGTAGTCTTATACTCGTGAGCTCACAAGCTGCTCCCGAGGCGTTTTCAAACTTTAATATATTTTATGAATTCCTATGGCAATTAACATGGGGTTCGATTTAGGAACCAGGAAGTGGGCGGTGCACTGTTGAGCCATTGTCTTGGACAACTTATGACTGCTTTATAATATTGTGCATGTAGTTTTGAATATTACAAGATCATCTAATTTGAGTTTTTTGAATATAAGAATAAGTGATGAGTATGTTCAGTAAAAACGCACCTTATGATAATGACCTTCGACACCGCGCCCCAAAACGGCTCTTGTCCAATCAAACATGGTAGCAACCGTTGCATGTAATATGGTCCGTAAATTTGAGCACAAGCAAGATGTAAGCGATGCGTAGGTTAATGTAAGACCGAATACCCGAAATTACCGAGAGTTTGTTCTTTCATTTCCAAAGCGAAAAATAGCAATGCTACATGGATTATAAATGAGCAGGAACGGGGCAGCTCTCTACCAGCTAAATAGATTCAACAAATGTCTGCTCAAAGGTAAAACTAAAGTTAAGCTATAGCTAAGGACTTGCTTTGTTGTTAGATATAGAGGCAAGAATACAAACTATAACTTGAAATGATATGCCAGAGACGAGGATATAACTGCAGAAGTTACGCTCTAGAGCTGCTAAGATTTAGCGAGCCTCTTGAGCTTAGCTTACGCAACACTAGCAGGTTTAGCTCGCTAACATACCTCGTAAATGAGACAATATTCTTGCAATAGAGATAAAATAGACCTTAACATATGAAAGCGAACTTACCCGGCAGTGAGAAAGAGCAGACACGGCTGTCTTTTGCATTTGAGGTAACGTTAAAAATCATGGGTTTCTCTTGATTTGAGTCATGAATCCAGTAGCATTAGCCTCCATAGGAGTTATGTCCTGTCCGTTGCGTATTTTAAATGTTTTGAATAATCCCTCCGCTGCATAGTGACCCCCTTTGTCTCGATCTAGAGGATATCGCCGAAAAATTGCTTTAAAAAAGTCACTCAACTCGTGAACAGCTGTACTTCTTCTGTCATTGAAGTCTATGGCACGCCAATGTTTATTATTGAGCAATAATTCGTCAATAGTATATGAGTGCTTATTATGTCAAATTGAAAAAAAAAAAAAAAAAGTGTTACAATTGTCCCAGGTCTCCCCTGTATATTAGACCTCCACTGTTAAAAAGACCATTCAAAAAATAAGAAAATTTAGATTATTTTGAGGGGAAAATATTTTTTTATTCCAGTGGCAGTGCAATAAGAAAGTTTGACTAATCTTGTTGTTTTGAGCAGAAAATGCGGGTTTCAAGTTTTCTTGACAAGATTTTTAAGCAAATCTATTGTTGATTCAAGCAATTGGCTCTGTGCAGTTGGCTTGCGTACTGTCGTGTCCTTTTTAGGTCAACTACGCATGCGCAGACCGAAATTACGTCTTTTAAACACATTATTTGTAAGTGTACAGTTAATATTATTTCTTTATATTGATATTTATGAATGTATCTGGCAAAAGTTTGTCAATAGAAAGCCCAAAACGGTACATTTATTTATCTCCATTTTAAGCTAGCAGATAGCAGCTGGAACTAGCTTAATCAGGCATTTACGGCTTTAAACGGTAAAAATCGCATTTTACAATCATTTGCTTTGTTGAACTCTGTGAGGGAATTTTGTGTTTAATACATTAGTTTTGTCTGTCTTTAATTAAAATTTCAATACGAATAAAATAATGTAAAAGAAGTAAGGCAAACGGTACCAATCGGGTCTTCCGGTACGAAAAAGAACGTGACACGTACGTTCAAAATAGTACATTCTGTACATACAACCACTTCCTGTTCAATTCTTTTCAATGAGGTTTTCATTACATCAGTTTTAAACAAATAAATCCTCTTTAGATCAGACAGTTGTGGTAAATGTTACAGAAAACATGTTAAAGACTTTACATATCAGAGAAATATTTCACCAGATACACTTGTGTGTTTAAAAAGAGACGTGTTTGTGTCTAAATGCTAACGCTAACAGGAAGTGGTCGTATGTACAGAAGTTAGCTATTTTGAACGTACACAAGCCAACTGAAATTCCGTGCACAGAGCCAATTATGGATAACAATACACATTTAAAAATGTTTGTATATAGATAAGGTAAATCAGGATAGAAATTCTTAAAACAAGTAAAGCCTAAGACTTGAGCTTATCAAGTTAAAAAGTCTTAAAATTAGCCTTTCAAGATTAATATGCTTTATTCAAGATATTTTATCTGAGTTAGATTTATTTCTTTTTTGCAGTGTTCACGTATTTCCGACTTTAAAAAGGCTCTATAATGGAAAGTAGAGACCTAAGACTGGATTTATTAACCTACTTATAATTCTTTGACTTTATTTGAGACCAACAACTTGAGACTTGCAAAACCACGACTTACTCCCACCTCTGCTTCTTTTATCGATCATAGTTACTCATGTGCCCCCCGGGCTTTAACCCTCCGTGTGTGTGACTCGTTTGAATATTAATCATACGCGTGTCATCACCGCTGCTGCTGGCGTGCACTAGGTCATCCATTCGTGCGCGCTACTGCTGCTGCTGCTCATGACTCGACAAACTGCACACTCCAAGAAACGAAAAAAAAAGGGACACGATACCACACCACGACGCTTAAAGGCCCGTGCAGACAGGACGCGATCTGTCGCTGCAGTTTCGCCCAGTGGAGCGAGAAGACGCTCAAACCAATGAGGAAGTGGGCGGGGACAGCTGCCGTGAATTATATTATTCTGAACAAACTCAGTGCTTTTTTGTGTAAGCGATTATGGACAAGAGAAGTAATCCTCTTGAAATCAGCCCAAAACACCTCTGTCCCCTTGTTAACTTTGCCAAATGAAGCCCTGTGTTCTCCATTCGCATCGCTCCAGTTAAATGAAATCTAGCTGGAGCGAGTGCGACACCGCCTCTCAAAGCCGTCATTTCTCTGCTTTGATTGGCGGCACCACCGGCCGTTCCTCCGCTGACAACCACATACACATGAATGGGATTTCAAGCGACATTTGCCGCTCATCGCATCCTGTCTGCACGGGCCTTTAAACGTAACATTTACCGCACGCTCTCTCACCCAATCCGAACACACAAAACCATCACGTCTTTTGCGTTCATTCGTCCCAAAAAATGTCACCAATTTGCGCTGCGTAAAATGTCACCGAAGTTGTGTGTGTGTGGGGGGGTTTTCGCATACATACATCTCCCTCCATCCTCAGCTATCCTCGCGCTGATTGGCGAAGCAGCTGCGGTGACTGTAAACAGGACACCGAAAAGCGCATGGGCAGCCGACAGCAGCATTATCCAGCTCGGCATCCATCCATCCATCCTTCTCCCCCCCGAACCGCTCGACGTAAACCGAACATTATCAGCGAAAAAAAAAACGTGACTAGAATTGCGTTTTTTTTGCGTCAGTTTTTTTCTGGACACATCACCGTTTGCAGCGCGTGAATGAAGACGAGAAATACCGCTACACGTCTGGAGTGAAGAAAAAAAACACACACACGCGATGGATTCACGTTTATTGCTGGATTTTCTTGCGTTGGATAAACCTTTTTCTTCGCCTCCAGATGCATCCTCCTCCTCCTCATCCAGGAGAGGAGACGAGCGGAGGAGATGAGAAGGAGATGCTATTTTCACCGTAGAGATGGTGAGTGAATGCATAGTTATTTTTTTTTTAACGTCCAGGCTATAAAACGTGCCTTTGGGAAGGTTCTGCGGGTCGTTTTACGCATAGAACAACGCCAAAACACGCACGTTACGTCGATATTACACGAAAATCCTGTACATGTTTGTTTTTTTTCTTTGTAGGCTGTAGTGTGCCAACGTCGACGCTGCGTAAATTGAGTCTTTCTCAGTGCAATTGGCGTTAACTTCAATGCAGCACCTAGCGAGCCCTTTAAAGCAGCGTAAAGGACAACCATTTTAAACCAGTGGCTTAGCTATAGCAGCCAAAATGACCTTCAGTGAGGCTGGTTGGCAACAAAACACATACATCGAAACAGAATTTGTTTTTGTTTTTAAGCAAGAAATATATGCGGCTAAATAGTAGCGTTTGGGGCGTATTTATTGAATGCAACATGCTAGCTAGCCAAGCACGTTTTTTGGTCAAATGTGGAAGTGTGTTGAGACTAAATAAATAAATAAAAAAAATAAAATAAAAAATAATAATAATAATAATAAAAAAGTAAGAATTAAAAAAACAAAACAAAAACGAAGAGCATTAAGTAAAAAATAAAAAAAATAAAAAATATGCTGTATATTTATTTGCGTTAGATTAGCTACATGTGGAATTGTGACGGAAGAATAATAGCCGTATTTATCTGAAAATGGCACACATCTAAGCCGCATCACCATGGAAACACCATCAATTACCACTGAGAGCAGGTGCGGGTCTCATATGGGGGTTTAGAGCACCTTTGGGCAGATTTGTGAGAAAAACAGAATGCATTACTTAGACTGACTGAGATTCAAAGAATTTGTCACAGGCAAAAAAATGCCACATTGTTTGATTTAGTCATCAAGTATAAGAAACTTCAAAGTGTTTTCTGATAATTCAACAATGATATGTGCCCACGACAGGTTGAACAAATCATAAATGAAGTTGAGATCATCATAGTTAGGATTGTACTAAACATTTTACAAACTTTATGTTGCAACAGCTACACAGAGCTGAAGGATTTTAAATGGTCTCTATTTAAACATGCTGCAGACACGTGGCAACAATTTGTAACAGTTGCATAAAGACTCATTCCTCTTTTATCTGTGGAATCTGCTGTGCTAAAGTTTCTCATAACATGTGGGCGACATGGTGGCGCAGCGGTTAGCGCTCTGGCCTCATCGCAAGAAGGTCCTGGGTTCTATGTGGAGTTTGCATGTTCTCCCCGTGTCTGCGTAGGTTTCCTCCAGGTACTCCGGTTTCTTCCTACATCTAAAAACATGTCCAATGTGCCTCCCTTCTCCAGGACTACAGATGGAAATGAGCTGTAAGCTACAATCTGGTTTGTGCTTAATGTAAATGTACATTGTCCTTAATAAACATTACCTTAAACTAGGGTTGGAAAATTGATCGAAACATCGAAGTTCGCAGAAATTGAAGCGAAAGGCCAGAATCGATCAGTTTTTTCATGCAGCCACTGACCGACACACACACTGTATTTGTATATTACACACAATAATACAATATTAGTCACAATGTTTGAAGAAACAAAGTGTGAACTTGTGCCAGACCAGACTGAATGTGACTCTAAATATGGACACTAAATATGAATTGAATGTTGACAAAAAACACTAGTTCTAAGCTCTAACAACAGTGGCTTTGTTTGAAATGTCATGTATTATGGTTTATTTTGTGTCTTAAGATAAAAAAACGTCAAAATAGATAAATAAATAAAATCGAACAAACTCGAAAATCGTAGCTGCAAAATCGAAAACTGAATGGAATCGTGACTTTAGTGAATGTCCCATTGTAACAGAATCAATCTTAAACCACAGACATGACATGTTGCTTGGTTCACACCTCCATGAAATCATCGTTAGGCATATCAGTCAGACCTAAAATCAGGTCTAAAATCCTCTAGTGTGCAGAAAACAACTTAAACCAAAGATCAAATTCACTCTCTTGCCATGATTTACAAACTGTAAAGGTAATAACAATGTCTGAGTTGATATTTTTGCTGATTGAGCTGTTTCGCAGTTATTTATTATTTGATTGGCTCAAAACTGTAAAAGTACTTAGACCTGACCACTGCTCTAACACCACTTCATGTGTGGGACCTTTTACACTGATAAACAGATATTAAACAGAGATTTGAGTAGTTTGATAACATTTTGGTGAAGCTGTGTCCTCTCCTGTTCTGGTAACATGTGGGATTCCCCAAGGATCAGTTGTTGGACCTCAGCTTTTCTTCTCTTTACCAGCTGCCTCTTGGGTAAATTGTGCAAATACAAGGCGTCTATTATTTACACAGGTGACACATTTGAAGTAGTCAAAGGTCCGCCTGGATTGCTTTCATGAGGTGAAAGAATAAATGGCTCTTTCTACATTTTAATGAAGATAAAGTTCAGATAATGCTGTTAAGTTCTGGGACTCACCTGCTGACTCATTGACCATAAGCCTGTCGTCACTCGGGTGTAAAACTGAACTTCAAATTCAAACTTTATGCACAGATCAGTGTTGTTAAGACCTTTTATTAAGCTAAAGCAACTCGCTAAAGTAAGGTGTTTTTTTAATCTTATAATATATGCTTTCATCTTCATATCTGCAATGTTCTATTGTCTGGACTCAACAAAATCTCAGAAGAACACTGCTGCCCATCTTTTAACTGGTTGTTGAAAATTTGATCACATTCTGGCTCTTGATACCGCTTTGTAGGGTCCGACCTATATGGCTTCTTGTGAACCGATGCCGATTCCGATATAGAAGCACTGATGGTGCCGATAACCGATATGACAGCCGATATAATTAGAAATACAAAAATACTTTTTTGTTATAGATGTTAAAAAAAAAACTCTGTATGACTTTAGTGATTTTATTTATTTATTTATGGCACATTTAGTCTTACTTTGCCTCTTATGAGCGACTTTAAAGGCTTAAAACTTGTTTGTATCACATTCTTTTTGATAGTTTGTACTACTGAAGTGAATTCAAGAGGCTAAAGGTGCAGTCAGCCTCATTAATATGCACGACGTTGCGGCAATTAAAATGTGCAAATGCCGAAAATTAACACTTCTTTTCATGACAAATTTACATGTCAATGTTTGTCCAGTATAATTAACACAAACACAACACTTTACAGTCGCAGAGAGAACGAGCTGAGGCAATGTTATTGTTGTAGCATCATGAGCTAACCGCTAACAGAGACATTACATTGAAAGTTAAAGCGAACACGTTTTCAACACTCACCGCATAGATAACCTCTTCTCAGATCCCAAGTCTTCACAAAAATAATTCCTTTAATCCAAACTCCAAACGAGAAAGTAGTGAGAAAGACAACCTCTTGTTGTTGTTGGCAGCTGCAGTCACGTGTCCTTTGTGACGAGAATCGTCCCTCTTCTCCACTGACATTTGATTAAATAAAAGTCCTTTCCGTTGTTGCGGTGTCATCTGTGATGAAGTTATTTCCTTTTCTTGTGTTAGTAGCGGAGTAGAGAGCGTTTAAATCCAGCGCTGCCTCAGAGCGCACTAGTAGAGGAGTGATGCAGAGCGTCAGCCTGGTGCTGCGTTCAGGTGCAGTCCGACAATAAAACAACTCCAATGTAATAACCGCGCTAAATATTGATCTGATTGGTCATTGAATAGAATGGTTGTATACTGGAAGATCTAAGCTTTAAAATGAAGTACAACGTGTCCTAAATATCGGCAGTATATCTGCAATATTCTGACCGATAACCAATTGACGTGTAAGTAGTCATATCTGCCAATTGATATATCGGCCGGGCCCTACCGCTTTGCATTCATTTTAAAATCTTTTCATTTGTTATTAAATGTCTAGTACCTGTCTGATTTCTTTGTGGCCGACACACCTTCTCGGTCTATTTATTCTTGTTCTGCCAAAGTCAAAAAGGAAACTTTACAGGTGATACGTTTCAGTGGCTCAGTTCAGATTGGATTGGAACCTGTGTAAAATGGTGCAGTGGCGATGCACCTGTGGTTTTATCTGGTGTTTTTCTGGTTTGTTTGCACAAGGAGGACTATTGTGTTTTGTCAGTGAGCATGTAGTTAAGCAGTATGTTATCTGAGACATGATTACTGAATGCATGAATAACCTGGCTGTTGTTTATTTTGCCGTGGCAGTCTTCAGGGTTGCCAGATTTTCAGAGAGCAACAAGCAACCAAGTCTTAAAAAAAAAAAAAGCCCAAACAAAAAGCGACTTATTGCGTTTTTTTTCCCTAGGCATTTAATTTGAACTAGATTTTTTTGGTAAAAGACGAAGTTGATGTAAAATAGCTTAGAAATAGAAAAAGGTCCATTTACTTCCATGTGCAAGACTGCAGAATTCTGGCGACCGAAGTGTTTAACGCAGGTTTTTCCAGTGTTGTCAGCAGACGTAGGCCTGACAAACATGGATGACACGGCTCTTATAACCTCGTTGGAAGGTACAGAGTCGGGCCACGGACAGGCTCTTGACGCTTTTGTTGAGTGGTGCGACAAGAACTCTCTAGATCCAAACGTTAAAAAGACCAAAGAGGGGGGGGCGCAACTGAGCACCGGATGGAGTAGACGTGTTTTGCAGAGCTCTCCAAACTCTCGCTATTTTGTAATTATTTTACTTTTCTTATAAGTATCCCGGTTTCTTCAAATACATCTACAACCTTAGAGCGCCAATATGACGAGACCAAAAATCAAGAAACAAGAAAAGAGACCAATGCAGACCTGGAGCGAGCCGAAGATCCTGAGCTAGCGCTAGCTGAACATGATTCTGCTAATGATGCTAACACTGGCAACACGAAAATGGATGACGAACCCAATGAAGTTTTGCGAGCTATCCGAGATTTGAAAACTACGATGAATGACAGATTCAATATACTCGAGGAATCTCTATCATCAACGAAAGCGTCTGTGGCGGACCTCTCTGCCCGGACGCACGAGGTCGAGAAGGCTAGCTCTGACCATGAGAATCGTTTGTCACTAGTTGAGACAACACTCGCAGCTATCCGTTCTGAGAACAACTTGCTTCGTCAGAAAGTTGTGGACCTAGAGGCTCGTTCACGGCGCCAGAATATTAAAATTGTGGGTCTGCCGGAGAAAATTGAGAATGGATGTATGGAAGATTTTCTGTCAAGATTCCTCCCACAACTTTTGGGTCCTGATCATTTTGACAAGCCGGTGATGGTGGATCGTGCTCATCGTTTGGGCGTCCGTGCTCCGGAGGCTGGTGGACGACCTCGTGTCACTATAGCCCGGATTCACTCGTGCCAAACAAAGGAGAAATTCTGCAACTTGCACGCCAGGGATTTCCCCTTCGCCACAACGATAAACCCGTCTACATCTTTCCGGATTATCCTGCGGAGATAACGAAGCAGCGCCAGGCATTTGTGGATGTGCGTAAGCGCCTGGAGGCTGGGGGCGCACGGTGTGGCTTTATCTATCCGGCCCGACTTCGAGTGTCACTAGGATCTACCGTCAAGATTTTCTCTACCTCTCGTGAAGCAGATGCCTTTGCGGACACTATGCAAGAAAGTTGAGGTGTTTGGCATCTTTTTTGGAACTAATTTTCCCGGGTTTGAAGATGACTTTTTGTTTTATTTGGATAGACGTTTATCTTAGGTCCGAGAGTTTGGACAGGCTCTTACGACAGAGCGTTTTTTTTCTCCTTGCGTCTCACGTGAGTATGTATGGGATATATTCTCACTTTGTTTGGGAAAGTGGGATGGTGGGAGAGGGGTTGACCTTGTTAATGTTATGTTATTTTTTGTTTGCAAGTTCACTTGTTTTATGTTATAAAAGGGCAATTTGTAGGTGCACTGCATTTGTTTATTTCTGCTATGCAGGCTAATGTATCACTTAGGGATGGTGGCATTAGATTTGTAAGTTGGAACGTGCGTGGTTTGGGACATGTGTTGAAGCGAGCCAAAGTGTTCTCTCATTTAAAGTCATTATCTGCCGATATTGTCTTCCTCCAAGAGACACATATTAGACCATCAAAAGAGCAATTTCTCAAATGTAGCTGGGCTAACCAAATATTTCAATCTTCATTTTCTAGCAAAGCGAGGGGCGTAGCTATATTGATTCGCAGAACAGTCCCGTTCCGACATGTTTCAACTGTACGCGATCCAAATGGTCGATTTCTTTTAGTTACTGGGTACATTCATTCATGTCATATTACACTCCTAAATGTTTACGGGCCAAATTTTGACAACCCTGCTTTCTTCCGTCAACTATTTAATTTAATACCTGATATTTCCGATACATATTTGATAATGGCTGGGGATTTCAATTGTGTCCTTGACGCACACTTGGATAAATCTACCCAGACATCTCAGTTGTCCTCTTCCTCTTCTACTTTGAAAGCTTAATTAATGCTACTAATCTGGTTGATGTATGGAGATTACGCAATGCCACAGGAAGGGATTATTCATATTTTTCACAAGTGCACAACTCCTATTCTAGAATAGATTATTTTTTAATAGACTCAAAAATGATTTCCAATGTTATCTCATGCAATTATCACAATATTTTGATTTCTGATCATTCTCCAACGTCTCTAGATCTTGACTTGCGTCAGTCGAGACAATCACATAATTGGCGTTTTAACACTCTACTTCTGACTGAGAATCTTTTTGTCAATTTTTGGATGCTAAAATCACAGAATTTTTGGAAAATAATGACAAAAAAGACGTTTCGGATTCGATTTTGTGGGAGACTTTTAAAGTAGTTTTACGTGGACATATTATTTCTTTTGAGTCTTCTTTTAACAAGGAACGAAAACGACGCCTGCTAGATATTGAAACTAAATTAACACAGCTTGAACAGACACACAAACAGTCGACTTGCACCTCTACTTTACAGGCTATTCTTAATTTGAAGTATGAGTATAATTCAATTCTGTCGTCCAAAGTAAGTGATCAACTTATGAGGCTCAGACAAAAACACTTTGAGCTTGGGGATAAACCCCATAAATTGCTTGCTCGCCAACTAAGAGGTGTACAGGCCAGTAGAGCTATACATAAATAAAATCAAATTCTGGTGAAATTTTAATTGATCCGAAAGCTATCAATGAACGTTTCAAAGAATATTATAAGGAGCTTTACACATCAAAAGCTTCAGGAATGTATCTGATTGGCTGGATAAGATTGAACTTCCTAGATTGAGTGAAGCAGCAAGAGCGGCTCTGAATGCTGACATAACCATTGAAGAGATTTTGAGTGCCATCAAAGCTTTCCCCAATGGAAAGGCGGCAGGTCCGGACGGATTCGGTATTGAATTGTATAAAAACATTCAGATAAAATAGCTCCCTTGTTGCTTAGGATGTTCACCCATTCTTCGCAAACTAAAGGATTTCCTAACACACTCTATGAAGCTAATATTTCATTATTATTGAAAGATGGAAAGGATGAAACAGATCCTTCTTCTTACCGTCCAATTGCTTTGTTGAATACCGATATGAAATTTTTACAAAAATATTGGCAAACCGATTGAATAATTATATTGGCTCAATTGTTCACCCTGACCAAACTGGGTTTGTCCCTAAAAGATTCTCATTTTTTAATGTTAGAAGATTAATGAACATCATGTATCATAAACACTGGGGAACTAAAAAAGTGGCTGTGCTTAGTCTTGACGCTCAAAAGGCTTTTGACCAGGTGGAATGGGCATATATATTAGCTGTTCTGGAGAAATTTGGGTTAGGGAGTCAATTTATATCATGGATAGCTTTATTATATGCACATCCTTCATCTTTCATTCTTACCAACCAAGAGCGGTCAGCACCCTTTCTTTTGCAGCGTGGAACACGTCAGGGCTGCCCTTTAAGCCCCCTACTGTTCGCTCTGGCCATTGAGCCTCTTGCCATTGCAATCAGGAAAAGCGCCTCCATTCACCCAGTTCACTTGGGTGGCATAGACCATTCCATTTCGCTCTATGCGGATGATGTTGTGCTCTTTCTATCTCAACCAGAACATTCTATCCCTGCATTGCTGGATTTGGTGAAATCATTTGGCGAAATTTCTGGCTATACAATTAACTGGCAAAAAAGTGAATTTATGGTGCTGGGAGCAAAACTAAATTCGGATTCTTGCAGACTCTGCCTTTCAAAATAACAGACAAATTAAAATATCTTGGAGTTGTATTACCAAAAAACCCAAAATACTTACTGATGCTAAACTTTCTTGACAAGGTTGACAAATTAAAGCATGACATTGACAAATGGAGGACTCTTCCTGTTTCTATGGTAGGCCGTATAAATGCTATTAAGATGGTCGCTCTCCCCAAATTTTTGTATGTCTTTCAAAACATACCAATCTTTTTGAGCAAACAATTTTTTAAGACTATAGATTCTATAGTATTACCGTTTATCTGGGGCTATAAGAATCACAGAATAACAAAAGTTCATTTGTGCAAGAATAAAGCAAAAGGTGGTTTTGGCCTGCCCAATTTTCAGCACTATTATTGGGCTGCAAACTGTAGAGCACTGGTTTACTGGCAGGAAATTTACAAGAGAAATTCATTAATAGAAATACCTCCATGGGTGGCTATAGAGAACAGTCAAGTTGATGGTAGTAGTCTTCCTGCCCTTCTGTTTTCAACTCCCATTCAAAGTACTAAAATTAATAATTTTATAGTTTCTCAATGTGTAAAAATATTTAATCAAATTAAAAAAGGTAATGGTTTACCAATGACCTCTGTTTGTACACCAATCTATCATAATCATGCTTTCCCTCCATCTTTACTAGATGCTTCATTTGACCAGTGGAGGCAAAAAGGAATTATTACTCTCAAAGACCTGTATATTGATAAGCACTTTGCCTCCTTCACTCAGTTGAAAGCTAAATTTTCCTTACCTGCTTCGCACTTTTTTCGATATTTACAAATTAGAAATTTTGTTCGGCAGAATATTTCTACTTTTGAGAATCTACCAGAGGAAAGTCCAATTTTTAAATTTCTTTTAACTACACCAGATTCAAAAAAACTGGTCTCTGGTTTTGTAAATCTTTTTTCTGATCAATTGGATTGTGATACTTTGGCTATAAAGATTGCCTGGGAGGAGGAGCTCGGCTTGCAAATGGAGAATGAAGTCTGGGAGAAATGTCTGGCTGGGATCCATTCTTGTTCTATAAATGCCAGACATCAATTAATCCAATTCAAAGTCTTGCATCGGCTGCATTATTCAAAAACTAAATTGCACAAAATTTTCCTACCACTTCACCTTTATGTGACCGTTGTAAATTTGCAGAAGGTTCACTGACCCATTTATTTTGGACTTGTCCAAAACTTTACAAATTTTGGTGCGATATTTTTAATTGGTATTCTAATATGTATAACTGCGCTCTAGCTCCTGAACCGGATGTGGCTTTGTTTGGGACTTCTCCTGCTCTTTTGCATCTGAGCTCCTCTGAATTGCATACAATTGCATATGGAATGGTTGTTGCAAAAAAAGTTATTCTAACATTATGGAAAACTGAAACTGTTCCTCAGTTTAAGATGTGGTTAACAGAACTGACAAATATACTACACATGGAGAAGATCCGGTACAGTATGCAAGACAATGTTGATTTATTTGTCAAACTTTGGCAACCTTTTTTGAATCACTTAGCAAAGCATACTCTGATAAAATAATTATCATGTTGATAATAATATTTTTGTGTATGTGTCTATTGTGTGTGTATATGTACCGTATGCACAGGGTATACATGTGTCACCATTCCGGTTTTATTTTTCTTATTTTTTTTCTTTTCAGCCTGTACCTATTTTCTGCAGTGCAGTCGGGTGTATTATTTTTAATGCCCTATTTGTTTTGTTTTGTTTTGTCTTATATGTTGACTTATATTGAAAAAATTCAATAAAAATATGTTTAAAAAAAAAAAAAAAGACCAAAGAGCTGATTATTGACTTCAGACGTAACAAAAGCACAACTAGCTTAAGTATCATTCAAGGTGGATACTGTGGATTGGTATCGATACCTGGGCACCGTCTTTGACTCCGAGTTGAAGTCTGAAGCAAACACGGACATAATCATTAAGAAAGGTCAGCAAAGAGTGTATCTACTAAGAAAGCTTTGTTCCTGTAAAGTCTGTGAGACCATTGTGCAATTTTTATCATTCTTTTATTTAAAGTATTTTAACATTTTCCTTTGTTTGCTGGTTCAATGGGTTGTCCGTTAAAAACAAAAATGGTCTTAATAACAATTGAACTCTGCTCCAAAATTATTGGAATTCAGCAGAAGGACTTGGGGACTCTTTGGATGAAACAAACGACAAGGAAGGATAAACATATTAAGCCAACCAAAGCACTTCCCAACCACAGAGTTCCTATTGATGCCCTAACATGCCTCGAGCAAAAACAAATCGATATTTGATGTCTTTTGTACTTTCAGCCATTAAGCTGTTGAACACAGAAGGAAGCAGAGTTTGATGAACTCATGTATTTATTGAAGCTGCAGAACTGTATTGATATCCACTGTTGACTTGATGTTTACCCATTGACTTGTGCTTGCTGTGTCTTATGTGTTTTTATTTCTTTTTGATGTTATCTGGTATGGGTGAAAGCATAGCGAGGAGCTATAAATGCCCTCGGGGACAAATAAAGTCTTCTGAATCTGAATACTATGAGACTTTTTTTTTTTTAAACTTTTTTTCTCGATAATGATATTTCAACGACAATGTGACAATTCAACAGTAAGGTCTTAAAACATACTTATATTAAACTTTTTTTGTTCATTTTTTTCTTCAATTTGATGATTTCTAATAGACCCGTTCAGAGCCTACGTCATTTTGGGGGCGGAGCCACACTGGAGCCCTCCGCAGAGTTTCCCCATAAGTTTCTATACAAAACGAGTAAGCTGTACTAACAATTTTAAACAGTTAAAAAACTTAACAATGACTTCAAACGAAGCTCTAAAGTGGGTTTGCACCAGTTGATATTTTTTAAAACAAATACATGGCCTCAGAGTCATGTAAGTATGTCCTCGGAGTCTTATATATAATAATCTTCTGTAGAAATCAGCACAAAATAAAGCCACACAGGCGCAGTTCTCCCCTGATAATTGATGATTAATGAACACAATTTACACAAAAATCTTAAGCTACAGTAAGTCATGGTAACTCACCTCCTGTGCTTTTCCGCAAATTACGTCGTCAAACTCATCAAGGGATTTGTATGATCAAAGCTTTTCTCTTGTGGACATGAGTTTTTCCATCAAATATAAGTAAATACCAGGTCGCTGAATGTCGGGACACTTACTAACGTCATGCTAACATTCAGTAGCTAACTGTACGTGAATCTGGAGTCGCTTGCTGTTCTTTAAATTGAGTTTTTAAAGAGAGTTTTGCGATTTTTAATGAAAATGCACCTGCGTAGCTTGAAAAGCCTGAGACTGGGCACCACTCAGGGCTCCAGTTAGCGCGCGCAGCCATCTTTGTTTACTAACAGTAAATGGGTCTATAGACTTGTCTAAATCCACTTTTTGCATTCAAAAAAAAAAAAAAAAGATTAATTTGAGCTGCTAAACCTGTATATCAGATATACTTGGTCTAGAGCAGGGGTCTGCAACCTGCGGCTCGAGAGCTGCATGCGGCTCTTTAAAGACGTCAGTGCGGCTCTTTGAGATTTGCTTGAGAATGAGGAACTAAACTAGGAAAAAAAGTTCAAGAACATTCTTTACTAGTCTATCCTATTTACAGTATACTGTATGTGTATTTTAAATGAGCAGTTGCTTAGTGCCAAGGTTCCATACTTTTCAGAAAAAAATCTATGCAACCAACTCGCAACCCCAACACCAAAAGAAAAGGAACATAGGTAATAATTACAAGTTGGAAAATCATTAAAATTGGGTCAAAATGTATTAATTTGAGTAATTTTTTGCTTTATGTGACCAAAATTGACTCAGGCATGCTGCTTTCAGTCAAAAAATTGAATAAATACCAGGTCATAGTTGCAAAAGTCCATCTTTAAATCATCTTGTGACCCAGGCACAAGTATAATACATGTGGAAAAAGATTAGACTCGCTATAAAATACATTTTTGATGTTTAGTTTTACAAAGCATTGGGAAAATACACTTAATAAACGTTCGATATTTTGTTTGGTTGTTTGTTTTTTTGTTTTTATTATTAAATACAGTTGCGGCTCTTACTAACTTTAATTTGCTTTGAAATGGGCAAATGTGGCTCTTTTGCTGTTGAAGGTTGCAGACCCCTGGTCTAGAGAATGTGGTGATGTCATGTCAATGCAACATTTGTCACACAAATGTAAAATGTTTGCACATGTGTTTCATCAGCACATTTAGCCCTTTTTGGTGTGTCTATTAAACCACATCTCTATTGTAAAAAGCATCAAATAGAGACACCATTTTCTTAGCGTTTTTTGTGTTTTGTTTTTGCCGTGTAGGGACATTTTCTTTGAGGTTAAACAGCCAAGTTTAGGTCTGGAGCTTAGAGTTGGTTAGGAATACGATTTTGTTAAACTCATAATAATAACACATTTATGAAAAATGACTTAGCATGAGCTTTTAAATGTATGTGAGAATGAAATGTGTAAATGAAAATAAAAAAGGCAGCTGTGCTTTTTGATGGAGAAACATTAGAACAAGAAGTTACAATACAAGCTTCATACATCACAAATATGCTGAGTAGTGAATATTCCTTTATTGTAGTTCTTTTAGCGTCAGTGAATCCAAACATACTGTAGATCAGAAGTGTAACCCAGATCTGGTCATGTCGACAAATCCTCTTACATGTGATGAGTGCAGCAGATATAATCTGTGCAGCACACTGTGGATATGATATTGAACTGTATGGTAAGAATGGATAAGATTAGACTTTGAAACTGTATATCCAAACACTGAGCTCGGCTGAGGTCAGTGAGGACAATGAGGGCAAAGATATTCTACCAGACTGCACAAAAATGATCTCATCGTAAAGTCAATAATCATTATTAATCAGACTCATGAGTCTCAGTAAGTCTGTGTGTATATATGGAGTCTTTTTACAGTTGAACTTTGAAGAGAACTGCTGCTGCTGCATCTATGGCTCCTCATTCAGGACAATACAGGCCAGCATAGTGCTTCATTAAAAATGTAGTATATATGTTCAAATATATTACATTTTAATGAAGTACAAGTCATTAAAGACTATACATTCAGTAGCGGCATTTCTCTGAGCAGCTCTCCACACAAGGCTAACACATTCAGGCCACATTCAGGAAACGCTCCCTCTGGAGTTGCAGAGCCAAATATCCAACGTGAAACTCCCACCTCCTCACCACGTTCCCAGGCGCCCGGCTCACACATCTATAATGGCTCCCGGTAGTACGGGTTCATGGCTCATTCTCCTCGCAGAGTCGCAGACGGTGAACAGGATTGAACCGCACATTTGCCTTGTCCGAGGTGAAGAGGCTCTGAATGTACATGGGCCACAGTGCTCCACACACAGGGGCTTGGTCCCTGCACCTCTGAGCTAACCTGGCCAGCCAGATGGTTTATCTCGTGGTATTTGTGAATTCACAAACACGAGATAAACCATCTGGCCTTCGTCCGGCTCGATTGGTTTGAGAGTCTGAAACGGCCTTGGTTCGGCCCAATCACATTGTAGCAGGGCGGGCTAACACGGGCCGTTAGCTCCCCGGTGCCGCAGCCGAGTCTGATTCAAGCTAAACGAAGACGGCGGCTTCCGTGGATGTTTGTGTTTCTGCTGCTTTTGATGCGGTTTCAGCAGAAATACAGAGTAATTTCTTTTTGAAAGAAGAGCAGTATGTGTGACATGTACTTGTTCTATCTCACGCGGACATTGGATACACCATTAGGAGTTGTTGCTGTGATTGGATAGCTCAAATAAGGTCGGCCCCACACCCAATCAGCTCGAAGTATTTTCTCTAAACGCCCCGCCTTTTCTCGAACGCTTTCAGCGAGTCAAGTCCCAGATGGATATAGTGAGAACTCAGATAGGAGTTCAACACAGATCCATCTGGCGTGAGCCAGGTTACCTCTGAGCGGTAGATTGGCTCTGCTCCTTCCTGGACCAACAAGTCCTTTCTCCAGGAAAGTTGAGCACTTTTCCCAGAGCATTGGGCTGTTGGTTGGCTCTGCTCCTGCTGGGATCACAGCACCCTTTTCCCAGGAAGGGGAAAGACCAAGCTTCGGCACATTACCTGGAGCTTGCAACTTTAAAAATCCCAAATTGTATAACTGAGGCTTTTTTTCTTTTTTTTTTTTTTTGACTTAATTTTGATTTTAGAATTTTACATGCGTTGTGCAAAGTGACGACCTGGAGCAAATCCGGTCCTCAGCTCGTACAAAGATGCTACATTTCGGTGTTTTCCCGTTTGAAAACGACCAGTTTCCAGATCAAAGCGTTCCAGCTGGATGAACTTGTAGTAAACAGTGAGGCTAATGCTAACCTGTGGTGGTACAAGTACGTAGTATTTACCAGTCTGAGTGGTCTCCCAGTGCATTTTTTCAAAGTGATAAACTGAAACTAATAATTAAAGCTGCAACACCTGACTTGTTGTTGTAAATTAGTCAAAGTTGTCTTTTCCACAATGAATGAATGAACGATTACCTTAATACCAAACAAATCATACATAGTCACTCTCCTCTGACACTCTCCGTAAAAACATATCATCACCCTATTAAATTAATGGCCTATAAGTCATTTTTTCAAGTTTTTGGGAAATCACAAAAACTTAACCAAATCCAGACTATATGATATTTGTCAAATATTTCAACCAAAAAGGCATTCACAGTGGATGACTGTTGACATGCATAAAACATTGTGTGTCAATTATTTAAAATTTAAGAATAAAGTGACGTAGGCCATTTTTCAATTTTTTTTGTCTGACTTAGGCAACTTTACATCTGACCTAAACTGCCCTTTCAGTCCATAATCCAAACTTATCCTGAGTTAAATCATACAATGCCACTAAGGAAATTGGTTAGGGTCAGACCCTTTTTTCACTTCTAGATGAAACTCACAGTGAAGCTATATGTGGTGATCCAAACTGTCCCCAGGACCACTTTAACAATAAATAGTTCTTAAATGGGCTCCTCAGGTTAAAACTAAATAAAAAGAGGGGGGTATCAGTTCTGAAGTTTGAAAAGGAGTCAAGAGCCTGGTTCGTTCAACTTTTAAGAATCAAATGTGTGTTTTCAAAGAGTAAGTTATCGTAGAGTCCAACGTCCTCTATATTACGGAAACTCATACATCCCTGGGGTACGGTTATCACACTGTGCAAAGCTCACGAGTACAAATGAGACGCGCTGCAGGACCATGGCGATGCGCAGGGAGGCCCCGAAAAGCACGTCGAAACTTAACTCGGACCGATCAAAAGTAAAAAAAGTGTTTGGGGCAAAAGAAACGTTTTAACCAGGCGTAGGCGGAAAACAAACCCAGGAAAAAGGGGGCCCTTTTTTTTTGGGAGGGGCGCGGCGGGGCCCCCCCAACCAATGTGAGGGGAAATTAAAAAATTTCTTTGGTTCCAAAAAAATATTTTTTGGTTTTTGGGGGGGTCTTCTAAAAAAAATTTCCAACCAAAGGGTTTTTTTCAATAAACCTTTAACCCTTACCCATGTTACTTTGGTTAGGGTTGGGGGGGGCGCCCAATGTAAAAGGGGGGGTTCAAAGAATTTTAGGGGGGGATGGTTTTAAAACTTTTTTCCCGGGGCGCCCCCTCAAAAGCAAAAAAAAAAAAAGGGGGCCGTTTGGCGGAAGGGGATTGTTTTTTTTGGGCGGAAAAACCTTTTTTTTTTTTCAGGGGGGAAAAGAAAAAAAAAAGTTTTTGGTATTTTTTTTTCGATTTCCCAAACCTTTAAAATGTGCCCAAAAAACAGGGCCAAAAAACAAAAAGGCGTAAAAAAAAAAAAAAAAAACTTCAAAGCCCAACCAGGGGAAAGGAAGTTTTTTTTGGTGGGGGGAAAAAACACCCCCTTTATTTTAAAAAAAGGGATTACTATCTAGCTGTTTGCCCAAATGGGGGGACAAAAAGTTATTTTAAAAACAAAGGCACCCTTGTCCCTTTTTTCACAAATTTTTTCAAGTTTTTCGGGCTCCACCCCAAACCTTTTTTTTTTCCACCCCCCCCCCAACAAAAAAAAAAAAATTGTTACTTTTCTTTCTTTCCAAAAAAAAAAAAAAAAAACCAATTGTTATTGTTTTTTTGAAAGGGCTTTAGGCGGAGCACTATTATTTTAAATTGGGCCGAAAAAACCCCAACCAAAAACCCTTATCTTTTCATTAGCGCTTCTTATATTTCCCAAAACATTTATAGTTTTTACCAATCCCCCCTTAAAATTTTTATAATACTGGGCACCCCTTTCCTTTTTTTCTAAATGACTTTCACAACAAAAAAAAACCCCCAAACCCCAACCGAGAGGAACGAGGCGGCGCAAAAACACAAAAACCAAAAAAAAACCAAAACAAAATAAAGGCCAGGCGCGGAACAAAAACAAAAAAAAAAATAAGATTTTTAATAGTTAATTTACAAAAAAAAAAAAAAAACCCAGGGGGGGGCGGCCCCCACCAAACGGGCCCATCGAATTGCCAAAACCGGGGGGAAATTTTTTTTTTTCTTTGGGGGGGGTTTCTCATTAATTAACCCAAAAGAAAACAGGGGGGGGGCCAATATTAAATCGGGCAAAAACAACAAAGAGGAGAAAGAGGAAACAAGAGAGCAGGAGAAAGGCCAGTAAAGAGCACAAAAAAAAAAAAAATTTTTTTTTACAAACTAAATTATTGGGGAGAATCCTTAATAAAAAAACCTATTTTTTAAAAAATTTATTCCTGTAAAAAAGGAAATAATAAATTTGGGGCGGGGAAAATAAAAAATTAAATTTTTAAATATTAAGCCAAAAAACAAAAAAAAAATTATGGAAAAAAAAATAAAAAGCGGGGAATAATTTAGTTTTTTTTTTAATTTAAAGTGAATAATAAATATTAGAAAAAAAAAAAAAATAAAAAGCTTAAAGAGTGTGGAAGGGGACACCCCCCCCCCCCAAACTGTTTTCTTATAAAAATACAAAATTTCATTCATTTACGCCATTCTGTTAATTTATTATTATGGGGGCAAAAAAAAAATTTTTTAAAAACTCAACAAATCAACCACGGTGTATTTCAGGGGTTGGGGGTCACCCAAACAAAAAAAACCACCGTAGGTCCCCTTTTTCACAAAACTCTATATTTTGGGGGGGGGCCCCCCCAAAAAAATAAAAATAAAAGCCCAGCCTGTCACAAACTCTTAGGAGGGAAAAAAAAAACAATTCTTCAAAGCATTTAGCAATCTTGCCCCCACCACCCAAAAAAAAACCCTGTTGTATGCTTTTTCGCATGAAAAAAAAAAACAAACACTTTATCTAATTTATATTATTTGATTTTTTATTTTTTCTTTTTTTCTTCATATTTAGCCTTTGAGTACCCCCAACGGAAAAAAATCAACCCCCCCAAAAAACTGGGGGCTGGCTTTTTTCTTTTTATTTCTTCCCATATTCCCCCTTACCAAAGGCCCCCCCCTTTATTACTACCTTTATATTCAACCTTATCTTGCCAATTTTTTAAAAAAAAATGGGGCTTTTTTTTTTTTTTTCTTTTCTCACCAGCCAGCAAAAAAAGCAAAAAGAAGAGGTTTTATTTTTTTTTTGTTTTTTGTTGTTTTGGGGAAGCGGGACTTGCCACAAACCAATTGTGAGCAAGGTTGTTTTTTGGTGGGGGGGAACAGGGGAGCCGGGCAAAAAAAACACAAAACCTTTTTACGGTAGTAAGGGGGTAAGTTATCTGATCTGCACATGGTTTCTGACTGTTCTACTGAAAAAAAACTACATAGGGTCTGCCTTGGAAATTTAAGACATGACCACACGTCCTTCAGTGTCGAACAGTCAGAGAAGGTAACATGTCCCAAAAGATCCAATGACATATATTGACAAACCCTTACCGTAGTTCAGGGTTCGGCTCACGTATTTTTTATAAGAGAGCCACATTTGACGGACCAAGAGAAGGGCGAGAAAGCCGCAAAACATCAAACATAAAAAACAAACAAAAAAGAGCCAGCTGCAGACTAGAAAATGGAACTCAAAATGTGCGTTGTATGTGTTGAAATAAAGCACAAATGGCTAGATACAAAATTCATTTTAAATTCTTAAATTAAAATTTTATCTATATGTATATAAAAATAGGATTCAATTATGACTGTAGCTTCTCTAATATATATTCTTACATACTACTCAGTCAACTTAATTATAATATAGAGCAAATTACAAACATTTGTTGTCAATTTTTAAAAACAAAGTCAGTGATTTTGCAATAATATGAAGACCTGATGAGTTTAAATCATTAAACATGCATCACAAGCTCCGCCCCTCATCTGCCTTCTCACAACCTCCACTGATGCTCTGCTGCAGCTGACAACAGAGACAAGACAAGTGTTGTTTTCTCCCTTTGGCAGAGTCATACATGAAATAAACCTAAATACCTCTTTGCGGACACTATTTAACAAAGTTCAATGTGAAAAACTCTCCGCTGGACTGCGTTTTCGCGAACGCGCGCTGTAGGACTAGATTTTCCCGATCAACTTTTAAAGTGTTTATAACTAATTATCTCCGCCAATATTGATCGTATCACTACGAAATAAAAACTGGACAGAGTTTAACTCTTCTCTCTCAGAATATGTCCGCTAGTCAAGTCTGTGTGTGGGCGAGACATTTCCAGCCTACACTACATCACTTTTATTTTGCTTTAATTATAAGGTGAGCTCGCAGCTCCGTGCATGTCTAAAAGAATGTAGCTATACAATGTGGTTCATTTGGTCAATGGCAGCAGGGTGAAGGCAGTGGATGCAGCGCTGAAAAAGAACCAAACAAGAGCGCGCTTTGTGTGAAATGTGATCTTGCCGAATCTTGCTGAGAGCCGCCCAAGCTAAGCCTATCTAAGCAGCCGCAGTGTGGCCAGAGCCCGCCGCCAAGGTGAGGGGAACTGGGTTAGTTTAATTACTCTATACCTGGGTGAGATCTTTTTTGTGTTTATACATATTATATATCCTACTCACATAGTGCGCTTCTGATAGATGGTGAGACGCTAACATTCAGCTAGTAAAATTGAAACTAAAAAAAAATATCAATAATCTATTTTGTCAGCATATCTTATGAGCATAATACCGAATTCTCTGAAGGAACTGCCATATTGCATAGCTTGAATTAAATTGCCCTAAGTCATCACTTTTTAGCCAATAATCAAATATCGATTGACTCCAGGCCACTATATAAAAGATGGTCCTTTAAGTTCTCTCCTCTTGATATAGCTCTATTGTTCCTTTTGGGCACAAAAACCATGATCCTTCTAACTAAACATTTCAGAAACTTACCCAGAGATGCCCAGCATTAAGAGATGATTTAGCCAAAAACTAATTTTTGCCAAAAAATGACTTAGGCCATTAGTTTAATAGGGTGACGATATTTAAAAAGAATGTATGTGTATATCAACCTTGTGCTGAATAATGAGTGAGAACTAGGACAGTTACATACCTACTCATTTGTTTTGCTCCTGAGGTCGTCCTTAGTCAGCCGTTAAGATTCCGACGGTCAGAGGCTCAGATGGTCAGCTGTTTTTTTACGTCCTCAAAGTTCAAACGTGTGAATGAACACGCCTGGTCACTCATTAGGTGCTGAGTTCATAATTCTAGTGTGTGCTCTCTTCATTCTCCTGTTTTTAGTGCTGACTCACGACTATATTGTTTTCACAAGTTGCACAAGGAGTGTTGCTCAGGTTTATATTGTACATAAGTGTGTTTCAAAGGAGTTTTCGTTCCATTCACTCCTTAGGGGAATATGCAAAGATCTGCTCAAATGAAATGGCAGCAAGTTCAGAGCTTCACATACGAGGGAAATACTTCACCAGGGAAAGACGGCGTGTTTCTAAATGTGTGGAATGTTAAAGCTTCACAAATGTAATAATATAGCAGGCGATTTGAATACCCGGCAATATTTTTGTAAAACTAGTTTGGTTTGTAGAGTTTTTTTTAACATTAATAATTATTTATTGTGAAGTCTGAACATGAGGAAAATGATTATCTGGCTGTAGTTTAATTATTTTAGTGTGTTCAGCTGATTCCCTAAAGAGAATGAATGAGACCAGAATGAATATCGTGTTTTGTTTATTTTGAGGTGTTTTTGAGGTGTTTTTGAGGTACTTATCTGTAAAGAGTAGATTTATGTCATTTAAAAAAAGGACCTGTGTTTGCAAACCTCTATAATTGCAACAAAATGGTCCCTCCAAAAGACAAAAAAACAACAATTTCTTCCTATTCTTGCGTGTCTTTTACACGTGCGTCTTTTAAACGTCCGTTCTCTTGCGTTGCATAGGTGACGCACACAGAGGTTTTATTTGAAGTTAACGGCTAAGTTTAGGTCTGAAGTTACAAAAGTTTGGTCTGAGGTTGTTGGTTAAGATAGGACTAAACAGTTTTAACATAAAAAGTGCAAGGAGATTTGAACGTTGTTTATAATTTGGAGTGGGACGGTGGCAGAGCGGATAGCACTCTCACCTCACAGCAAGAAGGTTGCACTTGGCCTGGGCCTGTGTGGAGTTTGCGTGCTTCTCCCGTGTCTGGGTGTTTTCCTCCGGGCACCACAGTTTCCCCATCGACCAATACCTGCAGGATTTCTTTTGGATGTGTGTCATATGGAGTTTGTTACATTTGTGCAGTTTTACTTTCTTTAGTGTCATGTCTTTTGTGAGATCATTCTAGAACTGTTCACAAGTGTCACTTTTGTCTTTGTCAGAGGAGTATCTCATTCCGATGAGTTTCAGTTTGGGCTGGGCGATCAAGGGATACAAATATTTATATGTAATATATTATATTACATTTTAAAAAAAGCTTTTAATGGACATGAACAAAAAATACTTTCTATTGGGTCTATTTAACAGGAGACATTATTAAATGTATTTAATATTCTGACTCAGTTTAACTTTACTGACAAAGGATTCTGTCAATCTCTCAATTCAAAACCTCCAACGATACAACATGCTCCTGTGTCAGCAACAGCACTGCTCAATTCAACTTATTGAATTATTTGTATAGCTGTATATTATGAATTTATTTGCATAGATTTTTCATACTTTTTATATATATTTAGAATCAGATTTGTACAGATTCGATCTATTATGTCGGTATGAAGTCATTCCCAATCCAATCATGAATCAGGTATGTGGTTGGAGCATCTTATCAGTTCACAAGTTCAGACACTTGTGCTGGTTCAGGAGACACCGGCGCTGATATAACACACTTATGGATAATTGAAAATGGCCGACCATTTGACCTTAATGCGGTTCAGTCATGCATACAGCCACATAATCTTCATTTGCAAAAGCACGTCCTGCTCTTTAAGCTGCCGTGCTCAACTTCAGACGTCCTCGTGCTCTGTAACGACTCATTCAATGTATTTGTTTCGTACTACAGTTATATTACAGTTTCCTCATCAAAAACATGATTGTGTTTTGTTTCATTCACCAGTTTAGTGATATCTAGGGTGGCCTGAGCACAAATTTCAAATGTTTTATTTTAAATTTACGTACCTTAGCATGAACAGGTATAACATATAATTTCTTAGACAAAATCTTAATAACCTCTTTCTCTTAACCTTTTTTTTAAATTAAATTTTTAACAACAAATATGATACATTTTTTGTTTTCTTCCTTCAAACATGCCCCTCACTTTGTAAACTCAGGCAGAACCATAAACGAGTGTAGTAAAGCACACATGACAGTCACATGTTTCCCACATCAGAAATTGAGTTAAAGCCCTATCTACTGACTGAAAAAGAAATATCACAAGGTAAAACAAATCAAATCAAAGCTCACTCTCTAAGCTCCTCCCACACCACATTTTTAAAGTGAGGCTAAAAACGCGGTCAAGGACTGACTCCGCCCACAACTGAACCTCAAACAGACTCGCAAAAGAGGGAGATGCAGGAGGCCTTTTAAGAGACGCCCAGGTGGGTGTGAACAGACATTGATTGACAGCACAAATACAGACAGTGAGCTTGTGAGTTTTTGTGTCGGAGCGTCCTGATGTAAGATTTGCAGCTGAGGAAGCTGACATGTGATCACGCCTGTGACAAGTGAGCAGCTGCATTAAGATCACAGGCAAAAGTGAACTGTAGCAGCAGCTTCAGTTTGGAAAAAAAAGTGCACATAGAAATCAATTTGATGAAGTCTATTCACATGACAGACTTTAACAACTTTGTCTGAAAATTTGTCTTTTCTTTTACATAAAGCCTGTTGACTTAATAAAAAAGATCATCAGATGTGAGAGTGAACATGGGGCTGTGTCAGTGTGAATGCAGCTCTCCCCATGACAGAGCAGGAGATAAAGCCTGCGTGAGGTCCGCTCTGCACCTTTTGGATCACTGTAGCCACGCAAACTCATAACTGGCATGCCAGGTGATTTCTCGTTTTATTAAGGCATTTATGCAGCACTGTGCCTCTTTTCAAATACATCACTAGGCTTTGACAGTGAGGTATAATTGTCGGCATTTTTGGCATTACCCATTATTTATTAAACATTGCTGTATTTCTACACATTTTTGGAGTGCACAGAGGCACAAATGAATTTCTCTCTCTATCTCTTTCCTGTCCTCAGTTTTTTTTCTCCTATGAGCTCTCACAGATACAACAATGTAGACCGGGAAACCGTGTCGACTGTACAGTAATTGAGTGTTAAGCAACACAACAGTTTGTTACATCTGATTCAAATTCACAGAGAAATGAGCAAAACAAGACACTGGTTTTCAAAGCGCTAAACTCCAAAGAAGCACGCGGCGTAACGCAAAAGTCCGTGACGCACTCAGCTTTTCTTAATTTGCCACAAACTGCATTAAATGATAATTTCAGCCTGTTCCAGTCTGGTCCAGCACAGCCTTATATTTTGTTATATTTTGTGCTTTGGCACGCCCGATCTGAAAGCCTGACGCGTCCAGTCACGTGAGCTTTCATAAACGGTGAGGCAAAGCAAACGAAGACACCCGTAGAGCCATTATGCACTACGTGAAAAGCTTATAAACATAAATACATATATTAACAATTTCTCTACAATTCGTTCTGAGTTTATGTAGAGGAAACCACACTGGTTTGGGCATGAAAAAAAGGCTACCTGGCTAGTGCGCGTCACTCTTTAAGCTTATAATAGACACGTAGTTGTCTGTATCTATTGTGTGCCATTAAATAACACTGGTGGGTTGCAAGTTGTGTAGAGATTCTCTTTACACAATGACCAGGAAACACAAGTAAGCCACAGGTTTTGACGCGTGGATTTAACGGCCGTCATACTTTTTTTAAACCAGTTTTTTACGTGTCAACGCGTTCAAAACAAGATGATTTTTGACCTTTCCATAGAATTCACACAGACCCATGTTCACTCTCACATCTGATGATCTTTTTTATTAGGTCAACAGTCTTTTTTTTTTATATCTTTGTATTTATTACTTTTTTCAATGTAATACACCACATGGTGCACATAGACAAAACAACATTAAACAAAGACACCAACAAAACAAAACACAGACAAAACACAGAAAAAAAGAAAAAAATAAAATAAAAAAAATAATATAATAAATAAATAATAAATAAAAAAAAAAATAAATAAACAAATAATAAAAAAAACTATATATACATAATCATTCATGCATATGCATAAACATATACTTACATACATACACGATGTATGTAAGAAAAAAAAACAAATCCATAAAAATAATAAAATAATAATAAAGAAATATTAATAATAACATAAAAAAAAATAAAAAAAAAATAATAATAAATAATAATAATAATAATAAATACATAGTGGTTGTCGGTTATTCCAGACTTAGATGCCAATCAATACCAGACCTGCAGTCACGGGTGGATGCCCGTCAAAAACCGGCACCCATCGTACAAGCAGACACATGGATGGAACCGGAGTGATCCCGCCCAAGCGGCCCCAGAGCGAAACAATCCACGTCCGAACCCTAACCCAAATCCCCCTGCAGGCCAAAAGAAACCACCACTATTCCGCCCCAAAGATTACACACCACTGTCCATAAAAGGCAAAGAGACTGTCGTCGAAGCCATGTCCTATACACTGACATGAGGCAACTATAGTTATAACTAATAATAATAATAATTTTAATGATAAAGTAATGTAAATAATACTACTACTACTATTAATAAATATTAATTAAAAAAAAAAAAAAAAAAAAAAAAATAAACAAAAAAAAAAAAAAAAAAAAAAGGACGCAGCTTTAATTTTTATTTTGTGAATTACCTACTATGTGGATACTGGAATGTTTATAAGGGGCTACTTAATAATTTTATTGAGATTCTAGTGTTATATATATATATATTATACTTCTAATTATTGTTATTGATTTTTTAGAAATTTAAGCTCTAATTTAAAGACCCTATTGAGATTACTTTATCCCATTCTTCTTCAAAAATGGGAGCAAGCGGTGACCAGTTATTTACAAAAGAATCTATAGAACCTTTGAGGACATATGAAAGCCTCTCCAAAGGCATTAAGGACATAATCTTCTCCCGCCACATATTGAGATCTGGAGGTTCTTTGTCCATCCATCTCTGTAAGATACTTAAACGTGCTGCAATAATAAAATTCTCAATATGTATTTATGAGTTTGTCTATTGCTTATTTCCAGTCCTAATACAAAACATAAGGATCTAAGGCAATATTTATATGTAGAAGTCGATTAATTTCTGTTTGAACACTTTGCCAAAAACTTTTGTATTACAGGACCAGTACCATATTAGGTGATTTATTGATCCCACATTTGCTTTACATTTCTGGCAAAGAGAGAGCATGTAGAGTCATATTTACTGTGAATAACTGGTGTCACATGAAGTCTGTGTATTATTTATATTGAGTTTCATAAGATCTGTTAGAACATGTAATTTTCTTTGCATTTAATAAAACTTGTTTCCATTTTATATCATCCAGACTAGTACCCAAATTCCTCACTCCAAAGACTTTTACTTTGATAGAATAGTGTTTTACAAACATCTTTTATACAGAAAGCTCAAACTTTTCTTTTTTAGTTGAACTGCTTTAAGTAAAGATGGTTTCAAGTTGATTAATGTAGGGACCTTTTTTATAAGACGAAATGGAGAAAATATAACTTCTAATCTGCAAATAACGATAAAAGTGTGTCTGTGGAAGGTTATATTCAGACTTGAGTTCAGAAAGGATTTAGATTGTGTCCTGAAAAGAGATCCTCTATCTTTTGAATACCTACGTCTCTCCATATTTTAAAACCTTCATCTGTACAAGACGCTGGAAAATCAGGATTATTATAAACTGGGGCTAGAAAAGAGTGCTGTTTCTCTATTCCAAAGTGTTTACGTATTTTTTGCCAAGTTTTAATCGTACTATTTACAATGTCGTTTGTTTTTATTTTTTTAATAAAGAATATTATTTATAAAAGGGATGCCAGAAAGTGTATCAAGTCCCATAGTTTCAAGATCTAAGTAGGATGAAGTGGAGTCATTTCTAATCCATTCTAAGATGTATTTAATTCGCGTGGCCCAGAAATAATATTTTATGTTTGGTAAAGCTAAACCTCCTTGATCAGCTGGTAACTGCAACTTTTCTAGTTTAAGTCTTGGACGTTTTCCTTTCCACAGGAATTTCCTGATTAACTGGTGAATTGACTTAAAAAATATTTCTGGAATATGATCAGGTAACAACTGCATGGGATATAATAGCCTTGGCAGGATATTCATTTTAATAACGGCGACTCTGCCATTCAGTGATAGTGGTAACGGAGTCCATCTGTGTAAATCTTTCTTAATTTTCGTCATAACATGGTTTAAATTTTGTTCTGCCAAATCATTACATTTGGCATTAACATAAAAGCCAAGATATTTAAAGCCTTCAGATGTTAATTTAAAAGGAATATGTTTACTGATTTCAGCAAAAGTAAGATTTCCCATAGGTAGAGCAACTGATTTCTCATAATTGACCTTGTAGCCTGACAATTCTCCATATTCGTTTATAATTTTAATTAGTGGAGGGACTGAACGTACAGGATCACTTAAAAATAAGAGAACATCGTCCGCATAAAGTGAAATTTTGTGTGTTCTTACATTAGATTGAATCCCTTTAACACACGGGGAGTTTCTTATCATTTCGGCTAAAGGTTCTATTGCTAAAACAAAAAGAAGAGGCGACAACGGACAGCCTTGCTTAGTGCCCTTACCAATGGGAAAGGTGAAGATGTAACTCCATTAACGCAGACAGAAGCTTGGGGTGTGGAATATAAAAGCTTCACCCAATCAATAAAGACCTCACCAAAAGAAAATTCTTTTAAAGTGTGAAACAAAAAAGGCCATTGAATGTTGTCAAATGCTTTTTCAGCATCTAGCGTGACAATTAGAGCATTTGATTTTTCTAT
>CM076406.1:1900019-1940519 GCA_038363315.1 Mugilogobius chulae | reverse complement strand
CACCCCCCCCACCCCAAAAACCACGACCACAAAAACAAGAAAAAAATCAATCAAAAAAAATAATACATAACTAATACCCCATCAAATACCCCCATAAACAACACAAACTCACATTAACTCAACACACACTCACCCATACACACAAAACATCCACTATACAACTCATCATGCCTCATGCAATGCATAACATATATCTCCATACTCACCGACTGATACTCGCTCACAGCCAAAAACCCCAAACCAACATCCCTAAAAATAATAAATAATAATAAAAGAAATATTAAATCAACATAAAAAAAAAAAAAAAAAAAATAATAATAATAATAATAAATACATAGTGGTTGTCGGTTATTCCAGACTTAGATGCCAATCAACACCAGACCTGCAGTCACGGGTGGATGCCTGTCAAAAACCGGCACCCATCGTACAAGCAGACACATGGATGGAACCGGAGTGATCCCGCCCAAGCGGCCCCAGAGCGAAACAATCCACGTCTGAACCCTAACCAAATCCCCCTGCAGGCCAAAAGAAACCACCACTATTCCGCCCCAAAGATTACACACCACTGTCCATAAAAGGCAAAGAGACTGTCGTCGAAGCCATGTCCTATACACTGACATGAGGCAACTATAGTTATAACTAATAATAATAATAATTTTAATGATAAAGTAAATGTAAATAATACTACTACTACTATTAATAAATATTAATTTAAACAAAAAAAAAAAAAAAAAAAAAAAACAAAAAAAAAAAAGAACGCAGCTTTAATTTTTATTTTGTGAATTACCTACTATGTGGATACTGGAATGTTTATAAGGGGCTACCTAATAATTTTATTGAGATTCTAGTGTTATATATATATATTATCTTCTAATTATTGTTATTGATTTTTTTAGAAATTTTAAGCTCTAATTTAAAGACCCTATTGAGATTACTTTATC
The DNA here is from genome assembly GCA_038363315.1 of Mugilogobius chulae. Classification (NCBI taxonomy): domain Eukaryota; kingdom Metazoa; phylum Chordata; class Actinopteri; order Gobiiformes; family Gobiidae; genus Mugilogobius; species Mugilogobius chulae. The sequence continues at coordinate 1,939,578 of CM076406.1, read as the reverse complement.
CCATTCTTCTTCAAAAATGGGAGCAAGCGGTGACCAGTTATTTACAAAGAATCTATAGAACCTTGAGGACATATGAAAGCCTCTCCAAAGGCATTAAGGACATAATCTTCTCCCGCCACATATTGAGATCTGGAGGTTCTTTGTCCATCCATCTCTGTAAGATACTTAAACGTGCTGCAAATAATAAAATTCTCAATATGTATTTATGAGTTTTGTCTATTGCTTATTTCCAGTCCTAATACAAAACAATAAGGATCTAAGGCATATTTATATGTAGAAGTCGATTAATTTCTGTTTGAACACTTTTGCCAAAACTTTTGTATTACAGGACAGTACCATATTAGGTGATTATATGATCCACATTTGCTTTACATTTCTGGCAAAGAGGAGAGCATGTAGAGTCATATTTACTGTGAATAACTGGTGTCACATGAAGTCTGTGTATTATTTTATATTGAGTTTCATAAGATCTGTTAGAACATGTAATTTTCTTTGCATTTAATAAAACTTGTTTCCATTTTATATCATCCAGACTAGTACCAAATTCCTCACTCCAAAGACTTTTACTTTTGATAGAAATAGGTTTTACAAACATTTGTTTATACAGAAAGCTCAACTTTTCTTTTTTAGTTGAACTGCTTTAAGTAAGATGGTTTCAAGTTGATTAATGTAGGGACCTTTTTTATAAGACGAAATGGAGAAAATATAACTTCTAATCTGCAATAACGATAAAAGTGTGTCTGTGGAAGGTTATATTCAGACTTGAGTTCAGAAAAGGATTTTAGATTGTGTCCTGAAAAGAGATCCTCTATCTTTGAATACCTACGTCTCTCCATATTTTAAAACCTTCATCTGTACAAGACGCTGGAAATCAGGATTATTATAAACTGGGGCTAGAAAAGAGTGCTGTTTCTCTATTCCAAAGTGTTTACGTATTTTTTGCCAAGTTTTAATCGTACTATTACAATGTCGTTTGTTTTTAGTTTTTTTAATAAAGAATATTATTTATAAAGGGATGCCAGAAAGTGTATCAAGTCCCATAGTTTCAAGATCTAAGTAGGATGAAGTGGAGTCATTTCTAATCCATTCTAAGATGTATTTAATTCGCGTGGCCCAGAATAATATTTTATGTTGGTAAAGCTAACCTCCTTGATCAGCTGGTAACTGCAACTTTTCTAGTTTAAGTCTTGGACGTTTTCCTTTCCACAGGAATTTCCTGATTAACTGGTGAATTGACTTAAAAAATATTTCTGGAATATGATCAGGTAACAACTGCATGGGATATAATAGCCTTGGCAGGATATTCATTTTAATAACGGCGACTCTGCATTCAGTGATAGTGGTAACGGAGTCCATCTGTGTAAATCTTTCTTAATTTTCGTCATAACATGGTTTAAATTTGTTCTGCCAAATCATTACATTTGGCATTACATAAAAGCCAAGATATTTAAAGCCTTCAGATGTTAATTTAAAAGGAATATGTTTACTGATTTCAGCAAAAGTAAGATTCCCATAGGTAGAGCAACTGATTTCTCATAATTGACCTTGTAGCCTGACAATTCTCCATATTCGTTTATAATTTTAATTATGGAGGGACTGAACGTACAGGATCACTTAAAAATAAGAGACATCGTCCGCATAAAGTGAAATTTTTGTGTTCTTACATTAGATTGAATCCCTTTAACACACGGGGAGTTTCTTATCATTTCGGCTAAAGGTTCTATTGCTAAAACAAAAAGAAGAGGCGACAACGGACAACCTTGCTTAGTGCCCTTACCATGGGAAAAGGTGAGATGTAACTCCATTAACGCAGACAGAAGCTTGGGGTGTGGAATATAAAAGCTTCACCCAATCAATAAAGACCTCACCAAAAGAAATTCTTTAAAGTGTGAACAAAAAAGCCATTGAATGTTGTCAAATGCTTTTTCAGCATCTAGCGTGACAATTAGAGATTTGATTTTTCTATTCTAATATATTGAAGTATATTTATAAGTCGCCGTATATTAGTGTAGAGTTCCTGTTTGCCACAAAGCCTGTCTGGTCATTACTTATAATTTTAGGTACAAATCATTAATTCGAGCTGCAAGAATTTCGCCAATATTTTACAATCTGTATTTTGAATACTAATCGGCCGATACGAGGCCGGGTTATTAGGATCTTTATTCTCTTTCAGAATAACTTTTATAGTAGCCTGTTGCAGTGAAGGAGGAAGTTTCTTTAAAGAGAAGGCATGAATATACATTTTGGTTAATAAAGGCGCAAAATATTTTTAAATGTTTTATAATTTCAGATGGAAGTCCGTCTGGACCGCATGCCTTCCCTGATGGAAGGGAATCTATCACCTTCTCAACTTCCTCACATGTTATAGCGTTCTCACAGCATTGCCTATCGTCATCTGAAATTTTAGGTAAAGTTAATTGATCAAAAAATGCATTGGTTTGTGAATGCTTTGTTTGAGATTTTGCTGAGTACAAAGCAGCATAGTATTCTTGAAAGACTTGTGTTATTTCGCGATTTGTATAACAAATCTTATTATTTTATCTTTAATTTGAGTAATTACCTTATTTAATCCAGTACTATTGATAAGACTTGATAGATACTTCCCTGATTTATTAGCCTGTTCGTACACTTTATGTTTTTGTTTGAATAAACTTTTTTCTGCGTTTTGTGTCAATAAGACATTCAGAGCTGTTCTTTTTCTTAGTAATTTAGCCCAATTTGCTTCATTGCTCATTTGTTTATGTTCATACTCTGCTAGTTGTAATTCTTCTTCAAGCCTATTTTGTTCCTTTAAATTCTTTTTCTTTTGGCTGAGCAGTAAGCAATGATTAGTCCCCTTAAATAAGCCTTAGTTGTTTCCCATAGGTTTGAGGGATTTGTATATTCATTATCATTCTCCTGTAAAAACAATTTCATTTCTTTTTGGATCATAGAGCAGAATTCTGAGTCTGATAATATAGAACGATTACAGTTCCATGTACATCTACCTGAATAGTTTTTGGAAATAGACATATGTAAAAATATTGGAGCATGATCTGAATATGAATTGAACCTATAGTACAACTTAAAATTTTTTCAGCAGTATTTTGTGGGACAAGAAAATAATCAATTCTTGAATAAGACTTATGAGGGTTTGAATAAAATGTAAAGTTTCTATCCAGTGGATTTAGTCTGCGCCAAATGTCAATTATACCTGTTTCTTGAAACATTTGAAACATTGCTTTCTGTCTGGAATTACAAGAATTTATAATACTGGGATGTTTATCCAGTTTACCATCTAAGAAGCAATTCCAGTCTCCACCAATTATTATATTAGAATTCGCTCCAAATTCTACAATCAGTGCTGTTAGTTTAGAGAAAAAATTGAGTTCTATTTTTGGAGCTGCATAAACATTCAGGACACAGACTTTTTCTCCATATAAAGAACCATATATTAATACAAAGCAACCACCTGGATCTGAGTCAATATGTTCAACTTTAAATGGGAGAAGTTTATGAATTAATATTGCTACTCCTCTGCTTTTGTTATTATATGAAGAATAGTAAATTTGTCCCACCCAATCTGTTTTCAGTTTTAGATGATCTGATGGAGTTAAATGAGTCTCCTGTAAAAGACCAATAACCACCTTTTCTTTTTTCATAATGTTAATATTTTGTTTCTTTTTGCTGGATGATTACACCCTTTAATATTCCAGGAACATGTTATAGTTATCTTGTTGTTCACCATAAAGTATATGATCCTATTTTTACATTAGGTATCCACAAGCTGTTCAATAATTCATTAGATGCTGCCTTAAAAAGAAAAAATCTTATAAACAAAGTAAAAAAAACACAAATAAAAAATTTAAGCCAAAACCCAACACCCTGAAAGACAAAACCGTGAGACCAACAATCAATCGTTCCCTCCCATCCCTCCCCCCAAGCGCCTGATACGGCACCTGCTGGACACATGCTGCTGTGTCAAGCGATCCCCCAACAATTGAGGAGGCTTGTGTCTAAATTTGATAGATCCAAATTACAAGTTCACAAACTTTTTTATTTTTATTTTATTATACTAAGCCTATTATTAATTATTATTGTTGTAGCAATTATTATTATAAAACGAATCATAAGAAAATTGCATAATTATAGACAATTACATTTAGTTAAGTTAAATTGAATTAAATTAAATAGCCTACCCTTCATAATGGTGTTATTATAAGACTGAAAATCCTGACTCGGCGCTCACAGAAAAGGCCAGATGTACGAGCCCCCGCTCGTCCCCGGACAATGGCATGCAACCCTCGACACGGAACCGCGAAGGCCTCCCCAACACCGCCTGAGATCTCATGAAGGCTCCGACGCAAATCAAGACCACCCGGGCCACTCAGACGGGACCAACCCCCGCCCCATCCATGCGACCCCATGCACCGACAAGTCACCCGCTTCAATAGGCAACCAGACATGATACAAGTCCGGCATCCATTGACAAGCAAGCCCGAATCCTCAGACAACACACTATTTCTTAAGGAAAAGTTAAGTAAGCAAAATAAACACGCAAAAATAAAATAAAAAAATAAATGAATAGAAATAGATAAATAAATAATAAAAAAGATAGCAATAATTAAAAAATAAAAATATGTTGTTAATAATAATAATAATAATAAAAAATAATAAAATAAAAAAAAATAAAAATACTTAAAAAGTACTAAATAGTAATAGCAAATTAGCAATAATAATTAATTACCAAAATAAATAAAAATGGATAATAACAATATTAACAACAATAATAAATTAATTAAAGAAATAAAGAAATAATAATAATGATAATAACAATAATGTGGAGAAAATAATAAAAAATAAAAAAAATATATTTATGTATAATTCTTGTTTAATTGTTATTGCTTTTTGTTTGTTTTTGTTTTCTTTTACAAGTTAATCACATTGAGAATAGACCATTTCTTTTAGGTAATAGTCCAAGACAAAAAAGAACAAAAATAGAAGGAAGGCATCAACTTTGTTATTTCTGACCGTTTCGTCAGAAATACCAGATAACAGTTAATCCATAGGTGACGGCGGCTCACTAACCTGGTCTTGTAGGCCAATATACAATTCAGCCTCGGCAGGTGTATTAAATCTTTGGTATTTACCCTGATGTGTGAAGGACAAAATCGCTGGAAAATGCATTATATATCGTATGCCCAGTTTTTGGAGTTTTCTTTTCACTGGAAGAAAGGCTTTTCGTTTTTCCTGTACCGCTTCGCTGAAATCCGGGAAAATGTAGACCCGCTTGTCTTGGAAAGATAAGTTCCCTCTCATGCGAGCATGGTGAAGAATCTTCACTTTATCTTGATAGCTTAAAAGCTTCATTATAAGCGGACGTGGACGTCTCCTCACCTCGGCTCGCTGTCTGTCGCCGATGCGGTGGCATCTCTCCACCCGCAGCGGTTCAATGAAGTTTTCTCTCCCAAGTAACTCGGGGATAAGGCGCTGAACAAAAGCCGTGCAGTCCGTTCCCTCCGAAAGCTCCGGAACTCCCAAAATTAACAAGTTAGACTGCCTGCTTTTGTTCTCCAGATAATCCACTTTTGACTGAAGTTGAGCAACGCTTTTCTCCAAATCTTTTACACGTTTTTCAGCGTCACAGATGTCGTCTTCTGTTTTACTCACACGTTGCTGAATTTCGGTAAACTGCTCGACCAGGCTGCCCATTGCGTTATCAAGACGGTTTACTGACTGATCAATTGTCCCAAGTCGTCCAATCACTTCGTTTTTGCTGTCCTGTATCGCCTGGAACAGGGACTCCAAAGTGCGTTCACCTGCCATTGTTCTAATGAGACGCTGACACGCCTCGATCAATCAAGGCGACAAATTTCCCCACACGGTCTCACACACCAATGCAAAAATGAAGAAAGTGAATATTTTGTGTCCAATGTATCATTCTTCAGTTGAAGTCTTAATCAAAAGTTCGGTTAATGTCTCTTTTTAGACAAGCCTAGTGCAGAGCTCAGTCGTACACGTCCTCCCCTTCCGCCATCTTTTTTACCAGATTTGAGCCAAGACTGTGGTTCAGTCTTAATGTAAAAGAAAAGACACATTTAGACAAAGTTGTTAAAGTCTGTCATGTGAATACACTTTCACCAAATAGATTTCTATTATTACACTTTTTTTTTCCAAACTGAAGCTGCTGCTGTAGTAACTTTTGCCTGTGATCTTAATGCAGCTGCTCACTTGTCACAGGCGTGAGCACGTGTCAGGTTCAATGAAGGAAACTGTACCGCCACATCTGGCTGGAGCTACACCTTCTACACTGACAGTGTATAGAGCTTGGAGAGAGCCACTAGTGGCCAACAGAGGAATAATTAAGATCAGCGTCTAGACTGAGGGCAAAATACAGCTGTAAATGTTTACTTGCACGTCAAGATTGTTTTATATTTACTTTGCAAAATGCTTTAGACTACATAGGCACATGAGCTTATGATGTATTTTCTAAAATTGAAAATGAAAAACTCGCTACTGACACGAGTTTTGAACCAGCACATCGTTGCACCTCGCACCACTCGCTCAACAAGCTGAGCCAAATGACGATGATATCAATATGCAGCAGGTGATTGCTTTCCAACTCTCCAGGCGGCTCGTCTGTTGCGTCAACTCGATGTGACGTCGACGTGAACTGAAGATGCACTGACAGGGTTTGCCCATCGGCAGTACAGCCATGGTTTTTTCACACAGAACGGCAAAATGAGTGAGTTTGCACAAAAATGTCCAAAAAAGGCCTGGAAACAGTAGATAATTCAGTTTTAACCCCATATACACAGTCTGACAGTGATTTGACAGTTGATTCCGCATTTAGTTTCTCTTTAAACTCATTGAAAAGCAGGTGTCTGCAATTAGTCCTCGTTTTGGAGTGGACAGTACACGCTGATGTCACATTGAGTCTATACACATTTGCCTTTGCAGAGACACGCTCAGTTTATGACTGTTTTGACCTGAAACTTGCTAATTTGCTCAATTTACACACTAAATTTAATTTAGCTTTACTTTACAAGCAGAGAAGAGGATCTCAGAGATCTATCTATGACATCACAGATCAGGAACATTCTGAAGTGTTTTGAGGGGAACGACAGATAGTTCACAGGCAAACTACAGCACTGTTCATGAAGAAATAGGAATAAAACAAAACATTTATATAATAAGTGCCCTTTAAACAGTTTTATTTTAGGACATTCTTTAAGCTGCGCCTGTAACTTACTCTATTATTTTACTTCTGGAGTTATAGTGTTTTAAGCCCTTCTGTTTGACAAAGAACTACATCACTTCAGTTCAGGCCTCAGTCTTCAGAGGGCAGTGTTCACACATGAGGCAAGCAAAAGTCTTCTTGTTTGTCCAAAGTGATGTTTCTGCATATGTATAACCTAATGTAGGTAATAGGAATTTAAAAACCCCAGAGATTAAACAAGGTCTGGGCAGAAACACTGACCGATAGGGAGATCAAAATACCTTGATCAAGTTTTATTTTCCACAACTAGTCCTCTATGAACAAATACATGTAGTTAGGACCAGAAGCCTCTTGGATGTTGACATTTTCGATGGCAGACGTCTGTATTAGGGATGGAAAAGAGTTTGAAAACTTTGAAAATCGTTCGAAATATGCAGCAATGGAATGGAAAGGCCAGAATGGATCAGTTTTGTTTATGCACTAAAACACACCTGCAGCCACTAACCTATAGACACACGTTATAGTTGTACAAGTAATAATACTAATAACCACGAAGAAACAAAGACCTGACTGAATGTGCATTATGTTAACAACTTTTTACTGTTCAAAAATACAAGCTCTGAACGCTAACAACTGCTTTGTTTTAAATGTATTTCTGAGCTTGATTCTTTTCCCCTCAGATCAACCAGCGCTAAATGAAACAGACTGGATGTATTCTGCGTGAGCCTGGATCTCATTATGATTCACTTTCAGGAGGATGGTTCCAGTGACCTTCAAACCTCCAGTGTTACAGCTTTAGTCCTGTTTTAGAGCTTGTACCACTGCTGGAGGAATGTTTATGGAGTCAGTCAATCACAATAACTCAAGAAGGCTTTACCAGATTGTTGTTGCAGCTTAACAGAATTCTGTGCCTGTCTTAGCAGGACTGGGGAATTCATCCAAAGATTAAGAGAATGCACTCCAGTTATGTGAAATGTTCAGTTACAATTAGCTGATTTTTGGCTAAAGATAAAAGCCTTGTCCACTAGGGTGATCACCTCAAAAACTCCAAAAAGTGGGACAGGTTCGGGGATTTGGTGGGACATGGTGGGATATACAGATGCTTATAGGATATTTTAAACTGTATAACAAGTTTTCTGCACTCCAAAAAAGGCTATTCAAAAAATAAGAAATGTTTTCTTATTTTGAGGTAAAATGTCTTATTTCAAGGTAAATAATCTGCCAGTGCAGTAAGAACATTTGACTAAGTTCTCTTGACAGAATTTTTAAGCAATTCTTTTCTTGATTCAAGCAATTATGACTTAAAACAGATACAAATTTGCTTAAAAAAGTTTTTCTATCTAGATAAGGTAAATCAGAATTGAATATCATTATATATTAAAACAAGTCAAATAATCTGAGTAAGACTTGGTGAAAACATCTTAAGTTTTGTCTTTTAAGATAAATATGCTTAGTTTAAGTCCTTTTATCTAAGTTGGATTTTCCTTTTTTGCAGTGTAATAAATTATTAGCCTACATAGATAATATATTAGGCTATTTAGAACAGGTAGTGGTTTTTTGGTTTAAGATAGGTCTGATTGTTTGCATTGATTAAGAAGTGTCTTGGTGTTGAGCCTATTTTTCATGAGCTTCGCGTGTGGCCTGTTGTTTTAGTCAGATTTCCCTCCGTGGTTGATGGACAAACTGCACAGCTCGTGGCTCTTTCAGCGTCTCCTTCAGTGTTCAGACTCATGAGTGTGTTTCAGTGATTGTACCTGCTGCAAACTCTCCTTCTCTTTGCCTCACTGGCGATTGTTTCGTCTCCTCACACGCATTTGCCTTTTTCCTTCGCTGTCGCCGCTGAGACTGAAGTTGAGTTTTCCTCGCAAATGGTGGGCGGGACCAGCGGCGTGTAGACTGTTGATTGACGTGCGGTGCTGCTTATCACACGGACGCACACGAACAGAGATCAGACGTTTAAACACGGCGCTATAAGGGCTATATTTGGTATGTTCGATCACCAATGAAAAAGCGGGACACGGCCGTGATCTGCGGGACACGGGACACAAGCCTAAAAAGCGGGACGGTACAACCAAAAGCGGGACAGGTGGTCACCCTATTGTCCACACTTGTCCAAGCTCAGGTGTTTCCCAACAAATCTTTGACCTAAACTCCACATTGTCCACATGAAGTTTCTAGACACTAAAAACGAACACTTCTGAAACCAGGTCCCAGAGTGAAAAGATTTCAAAACTCTGGTTTAGCGTCGGTACAGTTACGTGGTATCCACAACTTTTTTTTTTCTTCATGATTACGTCATAGCCCCAGAGTCACGTCTCATCTACAGAATGTACTGACCTTTAGATATTGTTCACTGTGAAAACCTGCGTCTCATTGCATTGTTAACCACAGAAAATACAAAAAAATTAAATAAACCCACTACAATCTCCATTAAATCCATTTTGAAGCTTTGTCAAAATATCCCAAAGAATCTGAAGCATAAATCCACTTTCTGTGTCTCTTCTGTAGATTTTAGATCCATGTTGTTCATTCAAAACGTTTGATCAGTTCAAACAAATTCTTTGCTGAGTTTCTGTTTACAGTCAGCCGCGTTTCTGCACATGCTCAGCGTCAAGTCTTCCTCTAGTTTTGTGACGTTCTGTGTCAGTGTCACAGTGCCACACTCTGGACAGTTACAAACATTACACCAGCTTCAGGCTGCTTTACTGATTCATGCGGACGCTCACAAATCCTAAGACAGCTTCATGTTTATGCACTTTGTTTTTAAAATTCTCAGCGTTTTGTCTTCATGTGGACCAAGTCAGATACTTGTATCTCTTACTCCTTACCTAAAACTAATGAGTGTTGTACAGAGCTGTGTCCATATAGAATTATCTGCCTCCATTTTTAACAGCGAAAGAAAAGGAAGAGTTGTTAAAATGAAAAAAGGCTATATATAATAAATAAAAATTCTCCTTACATTTTATTATAAATAGATGATTTATAAATGTTTCTATTTCAATGTGTGAAATGAACTGATGATGTTTTTTGTGGACCCTTGGAAGAATCATGATTGCTGCTGTGGTTTTTAAATAAACTTGCGAAACGAACTTGCTTCTTGTTACAACTCTGTAAACTCCAATCTCAAAGTTTCTTCATGACTTTGTAAACTCCAAACTCAGGTCTTCTACAACAACTAATCGATTAATCGAAAGAATAATCATCCAACTAATCTATTACCAAAATAATAATTTGGAAAAAACAAAGCAAAACATCATTTTTGTCAGTATTGTCCAGCCCTATTCCCAAATTGACTTAGGCAGACTGTTGCTGCCTCTGCTCTAAACACAAGCAGCACACAAAGCCTCTTTTCGTCCTGCTGTATTGACTCTCTGTCCTCTGCTCCCCACAGGAGGCTCTTCTGAGGCGACCCGTCCACTGGAGATCAGGTGTTCCGCTGTAGTTCATCCAGACCCTTCCAGTACACCCCCGAGTGAGACCCCTGCGCTGACCCCAATGCTCCCTCTATGAGCGCTGCAGCACAGGGACGACCCATCCCGCCCACGGCCCCATGTAGACCCCTCACTTTCCTGCTGGGACTAGACGCTTTTGGATTCCACGCAGCTGTCCAATCCCCCAGGTTTGTGCAGGAAGAATACATAGAAAACTGCTAAAGATGTCTTTGTGAATATGTGGATGCTTAGGAGAGGCACAGATGGAAGAGGATAATTGACAGACCCAGAGAAACTCATCTTGTTTATGACTAGAAATAGCACCAAGGAGCAGTACGTGATTAGAAAGGCAAGACTGTGACGTGTCAAATGTAATTCACAGTGTATATATGTTACAATTCCCTCTGCTTCATTATTTAATCACTTATCCTGCAAATTGTACTTGATTAGAACAGTGTTTTTTCCCTATTTTTTCATTTTTCTCACATCTAAAGTCTGCCATCTGGGCTGTTCTTGTTCAAACACAGTGTTAACTTGCCTCTAATGCTTAGTGTAAATACAAGCTTTGTGCACAGTACTGTCCTTCGTCCCATTAGAGCATGCATGTATACGTTAAAGCTTATAGCTAACATACACAGGTGGGTTTTTGTCTCCGCATTTCACTGGCTTAACCTGAAAAGTCAGTTTTATGTTTGTCAGAGCATGTCACAGATGTATTTCTCATTGTCTTTCCAGGCCGGAGTATGTCCTCTGCACCCTTCCACAGGATCCTGAGACCCCTTCTGATCGGCACATTCGTCCTGGGATGCTTTGTCACTCTGTTTTTGATGTATTTTAAGCCTGCCACCAGCTGGTTGTCAGGACCAGTAGACTCCACAGTGAGCACCGAGCGGGTGAAGAGCCTGCTGTCCACACGCAGTGAGAAGAACGTCACCACAGTTCTGGTGTGGCTCTGGCCTTTTGGACAGACCTATGACCTGGCTGTGTGCAGCTCACTCTTCAACATCGAGGGTTGTCTCATTACTGCCGACCGAAACCTGTACAATAAGTCTGATGGAGTGGTCATCCACCATCGTGACATCTGTACCGACCTGTCCAACCTGCCGCCCCTGCAGAGGCCTTCCTTTCAGAAGTGGATCTGGATGAACCTGGAGTCTCCGTCTCACTCGTCCCAGCTGCCGGGGATCGAGAACCTGTTCAATCTGACTCTGAACTACCGGCAGGACGCCGACATCCAAGTGCCTTATGGGTCCATAGTGGCGGCTGAGGGGGAGGAGGACTTTGTGCCCCCCAGTAAGAACAAGCTCATCTGTTGGATCGTCAGCAACTGGAACCAGGACCACGTGCGGGTCAAATATTACAATGAACTGTACAAACACATTGAGGTGCACGCCTATGGGCAGGCCTTCGGAGAATAATCTCTGACCAGGACTACTTCCCCACTATGGCCAGCTGCAAGTTCTACCTGGCCTTGAGAACTCCATCCACAAGGACTACATCACAGAGAAACTGTACAACCCCCTGTCTGTGGGCACAGTGCCCGTGGTCCTGGGCCCTCCCAGACAAAACTATGAGAACTTCATCCAGGGAGACGCCTTCATCCATGTGGACGACTTCGGCTCACCCAAAGAGCTGGCAGACTATCTGCTTCTGCTGGATAAGAATGAGGAATGTACCTCCGCTACTTCGACTGGAGGCGCCACTTTAAAGTCAAGAAGTCGTATTTCTGGGCTGAGCACACATGCCTGGCATGTGACTACCTGCGGCGGCACAAGGAGTACAAGGCTGTCAACAACCTGGACAAGTGGTACTGGGGTGGGTAGAACCAGTGGACAAGTGGTACTGGGGGTAGGACCACTGGAGAGAGGGATAGTGCTGAGGGTGTTGGAGGAGATAGAACCACGAAAGGCAGGGTGGCGATGGGGGAGATGAAACCACTATAGGAGAGGGGTGGTGTTGTTGGGGCGGGTCACTTTTGTCCTTGTTACTGTATATGGAGCATCATTACATTTCTAGGGAGAGTAGAATAAACAGCCAGACATATTTTTCTTTGAGAGCCAATTTAACTGAGCCTTAGTTTGCCTTATTTAAGTTTGTATTTATTATGTTTAAACACAAACCCTGATAGACAAACAGCACCTACAACATTCTGACACGTCAATGATTCATGACACTAGCCTTTTTTTATTGGTCCGGTTTTGTTTTAGCAGACCAATCAGTAGTAGTAACTTCTCTTTTCATAAACAACATTGTCTATCAGTCCATGGTTTAAACTGCCACAATTGCACTACTTTGTTATTTATAATTTGCTTTACATTCCCTCATGCTGCTATGTTTTTTTTAAATTTAAGCTTTTATAATTTTTTAGCAACTAGTGCAATTTTGCTTTCTCCATTTACTTTACACTGGCAGATTGCGTGTCGACCACAAGACGGACTATATTTCAGTAATATTGAAGTCATATTTATTCCATTGAGGCATTACATGACAAAACTCATCTGTGATAGTGATGCGGTCACCTATGCAGTGTTTACTTCACTCAGATGTGAATAATGTATTATTGCATATTGTGTATTTTTGGGGAATATGTAGCTGTCATCCTATATTTTTCTAATGGCGTTGCTACACATTAGCAGCAGCAGTGAGTCATCGTATGTAGCGCAGCATATGGTGACGGTTCGCTTCGGGCACGTGGGACCAGGAGGCTTGAATTAGGCTTTGTCACATGTGAAGAGAGCTGTATGGAAGAGAGTTTGCTTTAACGGGTTTTGAATGAGATGCAACTTTGGAAAAAACATTCTTGAACTTCAGCTATTGAATTTTGCAGTTTGGGTTTCTCGTTTAAAAATTGCTAGGAGAAAGTTGAATTTGAGGGATTGGAATAGTGTGCATTGAACTGAACAAAGTCAATGTAGATAAAGTATTTATTGGTCGAAACAAATCAAACATGTTTATTTATTTCAGAGTTCAAAAATTCAAGTGAAGCTCAAAATCTAATAAAGCAGTTTATCTTCCATAGAACTGCTTTCCTCATCATCATGCAATCTAAGGGAAGAAATCTATTCGGCATCTTGATCTTGGGTTTAAAAAAACAAAAAATCTAAGAAAATGATCACGATTTCTGTGTAGCAACAGGCCTTTTTCACGCTGAGGTTAGGCTAGTTTAACCTAATGGAGAGATCTCTGTCGTACGGTTAAAGGCAGCCATGGTGAGCCGGACTAATCCCAGTGCTGCAGTGAACGAATCGCAGCACACTGTGGTTTGAAACGAACATGGTGGTGCAATCGGTCGTAGTTCGGATGATTTGAGCAGCATTATGCTCAAGTCTGACTCACAGAGACTATTTGTGCATTTGTGGACAAGAAATAAGTTAATGCTTTTCTTAGACCAGTCCGCTTTACTGTAAGTACTCACCTTGACTTTCCATTTTCCCCAACGATTTTCAGCAGCAGTTTACCAAGACTTGAGCCAGGTTAGGGCTAGTTTTTGTTAGTCTCAAAATGATAGATGGTCTCTTCTGTTCCAACTGCTTTGAAATAATCAGTCATTTAAAATCACAAAGCGGAGACCTCAGTATTTTTAGACCAATTTCTATAATTAGTCTATTGGTGCAGCAATTTGTAATATTTTTGATTGGTGTTTATTTTTTTCCCAATAACAAATTGTAATTGTATTGATTTTACATTCATATTTAATCTGAAGGTCAACAGAAACATGTTAAAGCTGTTTGGTAATGTGATAAAATATTGGAGAGAATTTATCATCAAGTTGGCCATAGTCTTGTAATTTTATTATAAGGCTAATGAAAAATGTCCCCAGATGACATAAAACGCCCTTTTGGGGAGTCTCACAATCATACACGAACAATGGCCTATAAATATAAATAATGAGACTAATGCCATTGTTTAATAAGAATGTTTTGGCAGTGTTATTTAAACTTTTGGAGTCAAGATAAATATACCTATTTTAAAAACCTGCCTACAAACCTGAGCAGAGAGCAAATTTCAGCCAGATTCTGACAGAATGCTAAAACCTTTGCTGCAAAGCTAAAACTAACAAAAAAAAAACAACTAAATATAAGGTGGACAAATTAAAAGTACATTAATTGCCTTTAAAACTGTTTGTAAAGCACTAGTTCAGTTTGTGGTGTTATTTTAACTTAGCTATTAGCATTTAGCACTAGCATTTGAGACAAACCCACTTTTAATAAATGTGTTTTCCTTGGTGAAGTATGTACCACAACTTTGTATATGAAACTGGAGCTAGCTTATTTCTTTAGCAATGTTCATCTTATCTTCACTTTTAGCAGTAGCGTATTTCTTCTATTCACATAACTTTTGTAATGCTAATGTTTTAGCTTTTTGAATATTTTGGCTGCTAGCTGCAAGCTATCTGAATGCTTTTGAAGATAACTCACAGCAAGCACCATAACATGTAAATAGAAGCAATTAGCCACTGGAACTAGCCTAGCCGCAGCGTGAAAAGTATCATAATTGTGCCAATCTTCTGAGAACACAAAGTATGCATCTTACTAAACGTCCAGCGCTACCAAACTACGCAGCAGTAACTATTTTTCCTCCTTTTTGTTGACGCTTTCCCACCAGAACGCCTCACTTCTGATCGCAAACACACTTAGCAGCTACTCTCAACATGATATGCAAAAGAACTACAGCATTTTATTTCCAAACACTTTATCAGGGTTATGATTTACACAGGGGCCATCGCTGTATAATAAAAAGAAGAATTATTTTTATGACAAATTATGGTGAAATTCCATGTAAGATTTGTACATAGAGTTGATGAATTAGCTAGATCACGGTAGCGCGCTAACACTGACTGTACACCAGAAAAACGGGAAAAATCTTTTACTTTGTGCGACTTGTTGTATAGTTTTAATGTTCGAATTCATATGAAATGCAAGTGTAATGGGAGCACTTGAAAAAAAATGTGAATATACGAAGACCGAGGTCAAACAAAAAGGGAAGTCTTACAGTATGTTCTATGATTAAAATGTGCAATGTGAAAAGGGATTATATGTAGAATTTTCTTCAATTCCAAGCTATTCTGTTTTATTGTTATGTATTTAAAGCTTACAACTTGAAATGAAAGTGGTAGTACTTGAAAATCTGAGGGTGAAATGAGACCAAATGATATTATCTGTAGAATCTATGGTGGGGATTTTAATATTCACATACATCATACACTCTAAAGTAGAAACGTACATTATAACTTATATTTTAAAATACTCTTTGGTTGGATGAGAAAACATTTCAGTTGGCTTGTTTATGGTCAAAATAGCTACTTATGTACTTCTGAGTATTTCCTGTTGGCGTTAGCATTCATTTTAGATTGATGTCATTGCTCACTTTGTACTTTAGCATTACTTCTACTCTATTGTCTTACTCATTTTTGAGATTTTAATAAAACACAGAAAAACAAAACTATTACACGCAAAGCCTCCTTACAGATTTCACCAGAAAAATAAATGTATAGTAAGGATTTTGTTAGTTTTCATGAATAATAACAACTTGTATCCAACATAGAAATGAAAAACTCAAAGACTTCCCAAATCAGAAGAATAATTCACAATAGGACACTTGTGTGTTTAAAAAGAGACGTGTTTGTATCTAAATGCTAACGCTAACAGGAATTCAAAACATTCCATATAAATGCAAGTAATGAATGCATTGTATCAACTAAGACATAAATTAAGTTATTGTCACGTAGCTTATTCTGTTCAAAAGTTTTACAATATTTATAGAAATCTTGACAAAAATGCATCTTTTTATTTTCCAATTGCCTTTTTCTTGTAATTGAACGTCCCTGATTTAGAAAATGTAAAACATTCTGGGGTCAAAATGAAATCACACATCAAAAACTCAAACCAAAGACAAGACACATTTGTCATCGGCGCCCATTTACAAAACCTTGTGACAACCAACCCCATGAGGTGTGACAACCAACCCAGACTTGGGGTTGGTTGTCACAAGTGAAACATTTTCGTTCAACAATCAATAGTGTTAGATCAGAATAAGACATTAGTTACAAGACTTTGAACTTTTCTCTTGGGTAAAAATGGTTAAAGTATATTATTTTGAATTTAAAGCTAATCTATATTTGTGTCTTTGTCTTCATAGGCTGTCACATATTTGCACTAATGAACCCAACTACATATAATCCCTTTAAAACGCAGAGTGTATTGACCTAAGCTATTTTCCATCAGGCTTGCAGCTTTTGTTTGTGGGTGTTAATGCGTTAAGATGGACATGACGCGGTGTGGGAGGAGCCAGAGCAGCATTAGCCCCGCCCCCTGTATGACCATTACGAGTGTCATCTGATCCCTCAGCTGTTTAGTTCTTAAAGGGGACGTATTATGCTTGGACTTCATTCAAACGGTTGTTATTAAGACATGAAGGTGTTATATGTTTCAACACTTGGATGGAGGAGATTTGTGATGAACTAAGACCACTTACACATTGATTTGGCCCGTTTGAATTCTTAGTTGCAGTAAAAAATCAACTTTGCCGCCATCTCTCATGAACATTTAGGTAAAATATGGTCTCCTAAAAATACAAATGCACTGGTGTCTAAACATTTTTATGGGAGATTAGACATTAGTTTAGTATTGTTATCAATATAGTGCTAAGAAACATTGTTAATGCATTGTAAAGAATGCAATTTCACCTCTAAAATGGTTATAAAATGGTTGTAAAGTCGCCTACTTCCTGGTTTCAGACAACTGAAATCATGTGTTTATCTTATGAGGTACTTCATGTGTAAAGGAAGCAACTGCCTTTTTTCTTTAAACCATAAACCAGTGGTGCTCACCAGGGGGTCTAATGTGACTCACCAAGGGGTGCTCAGGTTTGTTGGGAATATGGGTGTAGTGGACCAAAGAAATTCGACTGAAAACATGTCCCATCGACCGATTAATCGACTAAAAAGGGGGCGTGGCAAAGGCTGGCTTAAAGCAGAACTAAGAACTAACGTTGGACCTTGTTAAAAGTCTTTTAAAGTCTCCACCTGATGGTTACATACTTTGTGCAACTTTTCTCCCAACACATTCCCACCCGAATCACTCTCCTGAGAAACACTGCTTCTGTCTGCTTTTTGCTGCCTTATTTCAATCTTAAATTTACACAACAAAAAGGAAATCAATAATGTAAAGTTTTGATTCAGTTGGCTAGTTTAATTCCACAAGGAGTACGTCTGCTGAAGTTGCTTTGTTCTGCTTTAAAGTATCTTTATGCCACCACCAGATCACTGACAAACTTATTTTTAGACTATGGCGGCAAAAATTTGACTCTAATAATAAGAAACACTGTACATTAAAACATATTTCCATATATGATCAGGTTGTGACTACTTTATTGCCAGTAAAATGGTGTCAAAGTAAAACAGCCGCCATGTCAAGAAAAAGCCCACAGTGGTGAACTTTTCACACCAAGTGCAACGTAAGAAAGACCACCGAGACCGAGTACCACCATCTGCTCAGCTAAGTTCTTGTAGCTTATGGTTATAAGCCAAAGAGGATTTTGAAAATGATCAAAAAACACGCACATCCAAATTCTAAAAAGCGTGCAGGACACAAAAGGCAAACATGTAATAAAAAAGAGATGGTCCGCACAGCAAATGTAGCTCTCGTAGTCATTTATTTGCTTAACCCAGTTTCGGGCGTCCAGCCCCTCATCAGACATGCCAGGGCTGGACACCAAAGAGGATTTTCACATAAAAGTACCAAGAACTAGTCCCAACATTCCTTCAGTACCTGTTTAGTTTGTGTTCACACAGCAACAGTTTCTGAATCTGGAGCATTTAATAAGTCATTCAGTGTTAGGAAAATAAAGGTTGTCTTTTTCAATTCTTGTACAAAACCTAAAAACAACTCTGAAATGAACAATAAAACAAAATCATTCACTGAATTCCCAATAGTAGTTAGGCTGCTATTTACAAATTAAACAAAATAAATATATTTTGGGAGTTACTGCTTTTAAATTATTTTTGCTTGTGTCACCAAAAGGTGAAAGTTCCTGCCCCAGAGCAGGAGCTAAAAAAGTCCCTTATGTGTCCCTAGTCCATAGTTACGGCTCTGTGCGAACTATGGAATAGGGTGCGAACTATGACCCTAGAATGGAGACTGGAACAAAAAATAAGTACTAGAAACTGCAAAAAGTTCTTCTAATATTTACATTAAGTTTGGGCTTCAATCGTGGCTTTAGAACAGCTTTGTGCAAACAGCAAAGTGAAGGACCACCAATCTCAGCCAATCAGAACGCTGCTTTAGCTATCAGGCAGTGCACAGCGGGCAGTTTTTTATTAGAAAACTCTTCATTTCGCAGGATGCTCTTTGTTGGAAAAATAGGGTTTCATTATTTACACATAAAAGTTAAATAGACCTAAATACAAGAATGTTTTTATAGTTTAGATATGCGTGTGGCACTAAATAAAAATCTGTGTTTTTATTGGAGCAAGCTTGCGTAGTCACAAAATGGACCATAGTGTAACCTTGAGGACCTCCTCTAGCTTGTTTCCATGGAAAAAAATTGCTTCTTTAGCTTAATTTCTGACATAATCACATAAAACACATTTATCTCAATTAAGAATGTAAAAAGAAGAAAGTTACACAGTGTCACTTTAAGGGTTTCAAATCAGAATTAATCCTCCCTAAAATGAGAGTTAACCATGGACAAGTCATGATGAACCCAAAAAGGACAAAGACACCAGTGCATTTGCTTCTAATTTAAACCCATTTTCAAACTGCAAAGGGTCCCAAGTCCAAACAGAAGCAGTCCGTGTACCTCTGTCCAGGGGCGTAGTCCCACATTCTGGGCCCTAGGTACAAACTTTGCTGATGGGCCCCTCGACACGTAATCTTGTGTTTTAATTATTTAGTCCAGTCTTATAATTTTTTTATTCATTTGGGTTAGTTCCTACATTAAGTTTTTGCAGGATTCATATCTGACGACAAAACTCGATGTTTATGCATTTTGGGCGACAAAATAATTGGGTTGAAACCACTAAATTCACTTGCATAAATACAAACAAGAATAACATTTTAGCTGACTTGTTTTAAGCATAAACTTGTCTAAATTTGGCCAAAAACCAACCTAAAAAAATCCCAGTGACATTTTCGACACATTATAATGTCGCTGGAATGAGAAGTTGAGATTTATTGATAATATTCAATGCAAAACTTGAGAAATCGCGGAAAACGACGCACGTGCCCGGGAGTGGCGTCGAAAATTAGAACTCAGTGAGCTCTAATTTTGAGTGAAGACCGCGCGAAAAAATAATGAAAGACGACTCAGTAGCGCCCCCTCGAAAATCAAATAACATTGGGCCAATGGGAGCCCGACGCCGAAAAAAGTCGCAGTAAAAATATGAAACCCAGCCCGAAAAATTGTTCAGGTCTGAACATGAAAAAAATAATATTGTGGCCCCGCCCTCAAGTGAACAGGAAGTCGGCCATCTTGGTTCGAACACGTCACTCGGAAAAGCGCATTACCTCATACTTTGGACCAGCACGACCACAATTTTGGTCGAAAACACGTCAAACTTGGCCAAAACACAGTCAACCCATGTGAAATGAAATCAATGGTTTGAAATTTAAATATCATGTTTGGTATGGTCACGGTGATTTTTTAACAAAATTGTTAAAATTTTGAATTTTGGAAAAAATCTTTCTTTTTGCTAGATTTTTTTAAGAGAAAATGAAAATAGAGCGTTTTTGCACATTTTGAAACTGAACGCGACGATATATATATCAAGAGGGTATGTCATAAAATGGCCCAATAGCGACCCCTTTAGCTTTTATTTTCAAAAATTCGTACAAGACAAACCGTTTGACGTAGACACGCGAAAAAATTCACAGAGGGCTCATTTAGGATGGGGTACAATGTCAGAAAGTTTCGTGAATCTAGCTCTTGTAGTTTAGGAGAAATATAATGGGAAAAAAAAAGTTTGGGGACGGATAAAGGATAATAAAAGGATATCTTATCTTATTTTATTTAACTATTTTCTTTGCACAATGTTCATTTGTAGCTGTCTGAAATCACAAATAATAATACACTTAAGAACAATCTATCTCACAAGCCAAAATGACCTGCTTTTGGGGGCCCCTTAATAGCCTGGGCCCCGAGGAACTAGCACCATTTACCCCCCAGTCCGACGCCACTGCATCTGTTTGAGTTTGTCACGTTTTTTAAATGTGATCTAATGAGCATAACACGTCCCCTTTAAAAGCACCACTCGCGGCTCAAACTGTACAGTCCGCTCTTGTTAAACGTGTTGGTGAATTTAAAGAAACAACCTGGTCCGTCGTTTCTGTCCGTGTCGTACGTCCGTCATTCGATTTCTCTCTTTTTTGCACAAACGGAACTGAAAGAGCGTGCGGTCCCTGGAGCCGCGGGGACGCTGTTCGCTCACAACCGACCAGTCTCCAGACCCGACGCTCGAAAGACACTGGGACTTTTCTGCCAGTTCGCTGAAGCGGTCGGTGAAGCAATCAGAAGTTTTTTGCCAAATCATTGTATTTTGCCAAATGTTGTGTTTTAACTGTAGACGTCTGATAGTGTCAAAGAAAATAAAGTATGGACAAACGAGAAAACGTGTGGATTGTGTCGTGTTTGTGTGCTTGTTCTGTGTCTTTGATTATTCATTTAAAACTAGAAAAAACTTCATCTTGTGAAAATACTTTAGTGACAGAAAACAGCAGCAGTTTAATCCCATGAAAATATCCCAAGTGCAAGAACAACAAGCAAGTGTTAACTGTCACCTTCAGTCTCTCTCTCTCTCTCTCTCTCTCTCTCTCAAGACCTCAAATTAACTTCAAAATGTGTAAGTAATAATGGAATTGGTTCTGAATTTAAAAAAATCACATTAATGCAGTTAACCGTCACATTAAAGTTGGGGTAGCTAACTTTTTTGTTGTTGTAAATAAGTAAATTTTGCATTTTCCACTAATCAAGAGCATCATGCAGCGTTCTGATTGGCTGAACTTGGGTGGTCCTCTCCAGTTCCACTTTAAAAGAGAAAAAAAAAAGGGTTCTAAGTCAAAATTGCAACCAAAACTTAATAAATATTGATATGTGTTGAAGGATTTAAGAGAGAAAGTTGTCAAATTTAAAACTGAAATTGTGTTTGCAGTGTGAAAATCACCTACCCCACCTTTAATGCAATTACATGAGCAGCATTTTACCTTTTGAA
Organism: Mugilogobius chulae; assembly: GCA_038363315.1. Taxonomy (NCBI): domain Eukaryota; kingdom Metazoa; phylum Chordata; class Actinopteri; order Gobiiformes; family Gobiidae; genus Mugilogobius; species Mugilogobius chulae. The sequence continues at coordinate 1,917,743 of CM076406.1, read as the reverse complement.
AAACACCGTGTCTAAACCGGACATAGACTTATTCTTGCATTTGTCTCCAGTAGATTAGATTATTGTAACGAGTAACAACCTGCTCACCGGCTGATCAAAACAAGCTGTAAAACAGCTGTAGTCCTGACTAGAATCAGGAAGTACCATCACATTAGTCCTGAACTTAGGCTTCTGTAGCTCAAAGAACAGACAAGTTCTGCTTGTGTTTCAGTCTCTCCACCATCACAATCTCTGACATGGTAGTGCTACATGAACCATCTCGTACTCTGAGGACGTCAGGGACCGGCCTCCTGCTGGTGCCAGAGTCAGGACTAAATGTGGACCAGCCGCAGAGTTGGGACTAAATGTGAACCAGAGTCAGGACTAAACGTGGATCGGCCTCAGAGTCAGGACTAAACGTGGACCAGAGTTGAGACTAAACGTGGATCGGCCTCAGAGTCAGGACTAAACGTGGATCGGCCTCAGAGTCAGGACTAAACGTGGACCAGAGTTGAGACTAAACATGGACCGGCCTCAGAGTCAGGACTAAACATGGACCAGAGTTGAGACTAAACATGGACCGGCCTCAGAGTCAGGACTAAACGTGGATCGGCCTCAGAGTCAGGACTAAACGTGGACCAGAGTTGAGACTAAACATGGATCGGCCTCAGTCAGGACTAAACGTTGACCAGAGTTGAGACTAAACGTGGATCGGCCTCAGAGTCAGGACTAAACGTGGACCAGAGTTGAGACTAAACGTGGATCGGCCTCAGAGTCAGGACTAAACGTGGATCGGCCTCAGAGTCAGGACTAAACGTGGACCAGAGTTGAGACTAAACATGGACCGGCCTCAGAGTCAGGACTAAACATGGACCAGAGTTGAGACTAAACATGGACCGGCCTCAGAGTCAGGACTAAACATGGACCAGAGTTGAGACTAAACGTGGATCGGCCTCAGAGTCAGGACTAAACGTGGATCGGCCTCAGAGTCAGGACTAAACGTGGACCAGAGTTGAGACTAAACGTGGATCGGCCTCAGAGTCAGGACTAAACGTGGATCGGCCTCAGAGTCAGGACTAAACGTGGACCAGAGTTGAGACTAAACGTGGATCGGCCTCAGAGTCAGGACTTAACATGGACCAGTCTCAGAGTCAGGACTAAACGTGGACCGACCTCAGAGTCAGGACTAGACATGGACCAGTCTCAGAGTCAGGACTAGACAGTTTTTTGCAGCTTGGCCTCACACATCTGAAAAGGTAAATATTGCCCTGTTAAAGTGTTCTGGACAATATTTACATAAATGGAAAATTTGTTTTCCAAAACAGTTTGATTTGGACATACTTGAGTGGATGGTGTGCCATGGAATAGAATGAACCAAACAAAGATTGAGAAACACTGTTTCAAAAGAATATTTTGTAACTTTGTTTTGGAATGACGTATGTGATTTTAACCTTCAAACATGACACAGTGTCACTTTAAGAGAAGACAATGGCTGAAAAGTTTGTGGTTACAACAACAGTCGTCTTTATTATAAGAAAACACTTTATCTCCAGACATGCACACAGGCTTTGTCAGAGCTGATTTTTAAGTTACTGTTCTAAGGCAATACAAAGTGTTTCCTTTTTAACTTCTAAATGTCTCGTTAAAGTTGACACAGTGCAACTTTTTTGAGGTGAGAAGTCAAGTTAGACAGATACATTTTGAGACATTCTTAACTCTTTCAGTGCTGTTCTGCCCTGCCAGGGCTTTTGTTTGTTTTAAACAGTGTTCACAACTCCACTAAATACTTTGTATAACTGGAATCATGAGATGTTAAACTTCAAATGAGACCTATAGGTTACTTTCATTAAAAAAACATTTGATTCTACATTAATCCGTTCTCTTTTTGTTCATTAGACTTCATACGGCCTTTTTGTAGAATACAAATGAACTAATGTCTTTAAGATAAAAATATAAGTTTGACATGATTAAAACATTGAGGACGAGTGTCTTTTTTATCTTTAAACCAACAAAAGCTGTGTTACAGACATTTTCTACTTTCTGATGCAGATTCTATAGATTCAGACTCTTTCATGGAGCAGAGATTATATTGAACCTTCCAAACATGAAGAAATCCAGTAGTTTGACTTCCTCTGACACTTTGAGCTGTCCTCCACGCAGGACTGGATCAAGACAGGACTGGAGCTGGGAATTGGGGTCAGAAACACCACAGAATGTTTAGATAAAAGCGTTAAAGTATGTTCATTAATGTTCTATAAATGCTCGACATTGCCTAATTTAAATGAGTGCATCGGCTACACTATTCCAAAGTAAAACTACATCAAATCTTTCTGGATTTGTCACTCATTTATGGAAGCAGACTTATTACAAAGCTTTGTTATGTGTCATTTTGGACATTTATGTCTTTATAATGTAAAGGTCCTGACCCTGAGTTAATAACTATGATAATTTCAGAACAGTCTACCAAACTGCAGACTTTCCAAGTCTATCTGTTGTCTTCTGGAGTCATGTGTGCAAAGAGACTTATCCTCCTTCTCTTGGAGCGTGCATATCAGTGATGACAGACACTACACCTAAAAAGGATATTCAAAAAGAAGAAGAAAACAAATATGGAAGCCATTCAAATTATACTTAGAAAATATGAACTTGGAGAGATGATTCTCTCAACACCCTGTTGTGGGGGATTTATTAAATTGTTATTTTTTAATTAACCCTGGTTTCATCTTTGGGTCTTTTGACCTGGATTTGACTTTTTTTTCTCAATAAAACAAAACTCTCTTGTCCTATTATTATGCAACTTTCAGAGGTAGTCCCAGATGTTATTCTGTAATCAATGCAAGCTTTGAAAAGTTATGTTAAACTTTACACTGTCTATAAAAAATAAAGCATTTGTTGTCTCTTAAAGGATGTTCCGAGGGGTGGTCAATTTGACAGATCTGTCCAACTGACCACACCTGTCCCCGCCTGGTGGTCTCTGGAGTAGTGTCCCATGTGTGAGCTAGTTTGAAAGCTCCTTCGTCTCTGTTGATGTTCCATGTGCTCCGCTTCCTGATCTCAACAGCCTCTCGTATCCATCTTTTGTATTTTTGTTCCTCTGTGCCGATTAGTTTTGTGCTGTCCCAGTCCATGATGTGGTTTTCTCTTTTGCAGTGGTCGGATATTGCTGACTTGAGGTTCTCCTGTGTCGCCTTCTCTTTTTCTGATCTTGTTAGTCGTCTTTTTGTTTCCTTTTCGCACTCAGGTGTGGTCAGTTGGACAGATCTGTCAAATTGGCCACGCCTGGGAACATCATTTAAGAGACACGACACAACATTGGACGTCACCTCTGATGAAGGCGGAAGTCCTGCCGCCCAAACTGTTACGAGCTTATAGATTATTACAACGGTCTTATTAGAGAAAAAATAATTTTGAAGATATTCCAAAAAAGTTCAATTTTTAAAGGGCCTAAAATGATATTTTCCTACATTACCATAGGTTTCCACATAAAATGAAATATATTCGTACTTGTATGTACTTATAGTAACTTGTCAGAAAGAAGCTACATTAAAAGATGAGCACAAAAAAAGTTGCTTGACATTATTTTATATCACTGTAACAGACCCAGAAAGTTCGGGTCAAAACGGGGAAGTGAGGTGCATTGCCTTTACGAAGACAACAGGAGGTTTAATACTTTCTTTTTTTGCTTGTTTTTTGCTTTTTTCTGTTTTGTTTTATTTATTTAATGTTAAACAAAACAAAAATTTCCAAGATACAGTATATCAATCTAATCTCATACTAGCCTCCTAATAAATACATTTGAAACAAGACAAGACTGGAGCTGGACCAAGATCAGTCTGAGCCGAGATAAGAGTCCTGTTTATTTATGGCCATGCAAGTCTGCTCAAAATAAAAACACAGGTTTGTATTAATTATTTAGAGTAAAACATGCTTTCACTTTCTGGCCTGATTGTATTGAAAATGAACCTTTAATTATAGTAAAACAGATTTGAATTTGGTGAGAAATGAAGAGAACGTAACCTTCTTCCTCCACAAGAAACATGTCTTTTATGGCAATTGACTTTTTGTCCAAAAATGTTCCACCATATTTACTGTTTCAAAGCGTGTTTTCTTCGTGAAACGAGGCTCTGCTCCAGATAAACTGCACTTTCCCGCGAGCCTCCTGCTGAGCGTCACTGGCCTGGCTTTAACAGAGCTGTGTGGTATAAATAGAGCGTCCAAAGCCCTGGTAAGTGATTGAAGAGAGGACAGGGGACACTGGTCTTCTCTCTATCCTCCAGCTGTCCACAGTGTCATGTCCTACTGTAACATTACAACATCGAGTACTGCCTACTCTATCTATCAGTGCAGACCATTAGTATGATAGAATCACTCAGATCATGTTGCACACTTGTTGTTGGATTAAGAAGGTGTACAAATGTGAGCACAAGTACTTCATTCCATTTAGGACAATGTTATCTGTTATGTAAATGACAAACTGTCTCTTGCCCATTGTTTTACGATACCGGAACCTTCTAGAATGTGTCCACCACCAGTAAACGGCATGGTGCTGCTTTAAGATGCATGATGATGATATTCAAGAGATGCCTTCTGCATTTGTGGTATGAGCTATAAACTGACTGGATAAACATTGGGCTACAGATTCTTTACACGTAAACTGTGAAATACTTAGCTTGTAGTTCATATTAGTTCAATGGCTGATACATTGATATTTGTGTTAAATGAAGTGATGCTAATATCAAACATTTTGATCGTTACTACCAATAGTTTTGTCCTTAATGCGTTAGATTTGTCTTTTTGAACATCGAGTAAAAACTGAAAAAGCAATAGAGCACAAAAGTACATACTCCGGCTTCTTTTGGTGTAATCTCAGCCTCGTTCCATATTGCTGATTCTATTAAATCTAATGTTAGAACTTTTTTTTTTCAACCTTACAGTGCAAGCTAATGGGACTTGCAAGTGACTATGCTACGCTGCTGTTGTGTACATGTAATTGATGACACTATGATGTTGCGTACATGTATGTGATGACACCCTGATGTTGCGTACATGTACGTGATGACACCCTGATGTTGCGTACATGTATGTGATGACACTCTGATGTTGCGTAGATGTACGTGATGACACTCTGATGTTGCGTAGATGTACGTGATGACACCCTGATGTTGCGTACATGTATGTGATGACACTCTGATGTTGCGTACATGTATGTAATGACACTCTGATGTTGCGTACATGTACGTGATGACACCCTGATGTTGCGTATATGTACGTGATGACACTCTGATGTTGCGTAGATGTACGCGATGACACTCTGATGTTGCGTACATGTATGTAATGACACTCTGATGTTGCGTACATGTACGTGATGACACTCTGATGTTGCGTACATGTACGTGATGACACTCTGATGTTGCGTACATGTACGTGATGACACTCTGCTGTTGCGCACATGTACGTGATGACACTCTGATGTTGCTTAGATGTACGTGATGACACTCTGATGTTGCGTACATGTACGTGATGACACCCTGATGTTGCGTATATGTACGTGATGACACCCTGATGTTGCGTACATGTATGTGATGACACTCTGATGTTGCGTAGATGTACGTGATGACACTCTGATGTTGCGTAGATGTACGTGATGACACCCTGATGTTGCGTACATGTATGTGATGACACTCTGATGTTGCGTACATGTATGTAATGACACTCTGATGTTGCGTACATGTACGTGATGACACCCTGATGTTGCGTATATGTACGTGATGACACTCTGATGTTGCGTAGATGTACGCGATGACACTCTGATGTTGCGTACATGTATGTAATGACACTCTGATGTTGCGTACATGTACGTGATGACACTCTGATGTTGCGTACATGTACGTGATGACACTCTGATGTTGCGTACATGTACGTGATGACACTCTGCTGTTGCGCACATGTACGTGATGACACTCTGATGTTGCTTAGATGTACGTGATGACACTCTGATGTTGCGTACATGTACGTGATGACACCCTGATGTTGCGTATATGTACGTGATGACACTCTGATGTTGCGTACATGTATGTGATGACACCCTGATGTTGCGTATATGTACGTGATGACACTCTGATGTTGCGTACATGTACGTGATGACACCCTGATGTTGCGTACATGTACGTGATGACACCCTGATGTTGCGTACATGTACGTGATGACACCCTGATGTTGCGTACATGTACGTGACGACACCCTGATGTTGCGTACATGTATGTGATGACACTCTGATGTTGCGTACATGTATGTGATGACACCCTGATGTTGCGTACATGTATGTGATGACACTCTGATGTTGCGTACATGTATGTGATGACACCCTGATGTTGCGTACATGTATGTGATGACACTCTGATGTTGCGTACATGTATGTGATGACACCCTGATGTTGCGTACATGTATGTGATGACACTCTGATGTTGCGTACATGTATGTGATGACACCCTGATGTTGCGTACATGTATGTGATGACACCCTGATGTTGCGTACATATACGTGATGACACCCTGATGTTGCGTACATGTATGTGATGACACCCTGATGTTGCGTACATGTATGTGATGACACCCTGATGTTGCGTACATATACGTGATGACACCCTGATGTTGCGTACATGTATGTGATGACACTCTGATGTTGCGTACATGTATGTGATGACACCCTGATGTTGCGTACATGTATGTGATGACACCCTGATGTTGCGTACATATACGTGATGACACCCTGATGTTGCGTACATGTAGTGATGACACCCTGATGTTGCGTACATGTACGTGATGACACCCTGATGTTGCGTACATGTACGTGATGACACCCTGATGTTGCGTACATGTACGTGATGACACCCTGATGTTGCGTACATGTACGTGATGACACCCTGATGTTGCGTACATGTACGTGATGACACCCTGATGTTGCGTACATGTACGTGATGACACCCTGATGTTGCGTACATGTATGTGATGACACCCTGATGTTGCGTACATGTATGTGATGACACCCTGATGTTGCGTACATGTATGTGATGACACCCTGATGTTGCGTACATGTACGTGATGACACCCTGATGTTGCGTACATGTACGTGATGACACCCTGATGTTGCGTACATGTACGTGATGACACCCTGATGTTGCGTACATGTACGTGATGACACCCTGATGTTGCGTACATGTATGTGATGACACCCTGATGTTGCGTACATGTATGTGATGACACCCTGATGTTGCGTACATGTACGTGATGACACCCTGATCAGGGCTGCAAACTTGTCACCTTTCGGCGAAATTCGCCGTTTTGGTCCTCCCAGGGGCCGTTTACGTGAATCGTGCAGATCTGCAATAAAAATATTTAGAGGGGGGGGGGGGGTCTAGGGTCGAGACGAGAATGTCAACGGGTCCCGAATCTGCGCGGGTCATGTCAGTCCCTGTACATACGGAATGAGCCAGCGGCAGCAGCTGATAGCTCACACTGGTGCCCACAGACTCTACCGCGGACATGAATCTACGAGTCCCACGTCCCGCGCTCGAGCAGCGGCGATGACGCCGTGTGTTTGTGTGCGCGCGTGTGCGGGGACACGAGAGGGAGAGCGCAGGTGAAAGGAGACGTGAGGAGAGGAGAGTTTTGTTTGACCAGCGTTAAGGAAAGACGCACGGCAAGGCTCCGATGAACGTGAGTAGAGCAAACCAACTTGAAGCCACTCTCGGACTTTTCAAGTTAAGTAAAGACTGGATGCAGTGTGAGCCCGGGGTTAAGATCTGTGAGTGCGTTGCGAGCGGTTGGGAGTCGTGGACAATGGAGATGTTCTAATATTCATGTCAGAACTAACAAGGCTTTAGTTTGCACAAAGATGTAGAGTGCGTTCTAAAGGCTCTCTTCGTTTGTGGGTTTGGCGCTGTCTGTCTGGACTGTTTACAAATACGGAGAGGTTTGTGCACGCGTAAGGCCACATTACAGCGTCAAACTTAGGGTTTCACTTCATTTGGACTCATTTCAGTCTGTTTACAGCTGACGTGACTGACCTTAAACGCTTCTGTTGTTTTCAAAGACAAGCTAGCACAACTCTTTTTGCTAAAAATAAATACATAAATAAAAAATACACGTAAATAAATAAAAATAAGTAATAATTATTATATTAATAGGGCTAATAATAATAATAACAATAATAATAATATAAATCATGTTATCCCTTTTACAACATTGTGATAAATATGAAAACAATGCCTAAATAAATGATACATGAAAAATGTCAGATAGCCTACATTTAATAATATATTCTCTTAGCAATATGCATTTTATTTTAACTTAAACCAACTTGAACCAAAATCAGTACAATTGTTATGTCATTGTCAGTGAAGAAAATTCATAAATATGTTTATGAAGTAATAGTGGTAGTAGTTGTTATAAAAATAATACAAAAAGGCAATCTAGGCTGTAGGTAAATGTTCCCATTCTAATACTTCAGTTTTCTGTTTTATTGAATACTATGCCCCAAATCTCCCTAAATCCACTAAAACACTGGTCTCCAACCTGTAGCTTTGGAGCTGCCAGTAGCTCTTGACCTCTTTCAAAAACTTTTAAAATCATACACATCAAACTTTTACTGTCAAATTTCATGACATATCTTTTACAATTTTAAACGTAAATCTTAGTTACCTAATGTAACTGTAGTTCTATGAGTAGGAGTGTAACCAATAACGAAGCCTGTAGAGGGCGTAGCACAGAAGACATGGAACTATGCCCAACTGTAGAGTAATAAATAGATAAATAAATAGTGTACATTTTTTGCAAACTCTAATAGAAGTAGCTCACTGGCAGATTTCTTTTTTTTTTTTTTAGTAGCTTTAGCAGGAAAAAGTAGGAGACCACTGCCCTAAAATTATTAAAAATTGATAGATTTCACATTAGGCCTTTTCCCACTGTAGGAACTTTTTTCAGTTCCTAGTACTTTTTTAGTCCCTGTTCCCATTTTGGGAGCTTTCACACAGAGCAGGAACTATGGACTGGGGCCACATTTTATGGACGTTTTTAGCTCCTGCTCTGGAGCAGGTACTTTCCAGTCAGACCAGGAACCTTTTAGTGACACAAACACATTTTACACTGACTTTGTTTTTAAACATGTTTTGCACATTTTCACATTTAGATAAACTTTCCTTACCCTTAAGAAAAAATTATTTAAAGGCAGTAACTCCCAAAATGTATTTATTTGATTTGTAAATAGTAGTCTATAAGACTATTATTAGGAATTACAGTGAATCATTTCGTTTTATTGTTAATTCCAGTGTTGTTATTAAGTTTTGCACATTATAGTTTAATGTGGAATCGAAAAAGACAACTTTTGTTTTCTTAACACCACTTAATGAATTATTTAAATGTTACAGACTTTACAGTCTGTAACATTTAGCTAATGCTAAAGCTAGTTAGACCCACTTCCAGAAACTGCTGCTGTGTGAACACAAACATGGGGACAGGGTAGTTTCCCTGACTAAACAAGGACTGGAGGAATGTGGGGACTAGTTCGTGGTACTTTCATGTGGGAAAACGCCTATTTTAAAATCTGAAACCATTTCAAGAACCATTTGGTTGGGAAGCTCTGGCTAGAATACAGAAATGTAAGGCATTTATATGTCACATTATAGCTGCATCCACTCTTGTCCAGTTGTCTTAAGACCTCTAAAAATGCACCAGAATGCAGGAAATGATGGCTGTTCTTTCAAAATTCTTCTGGGGGAGGACCCCCAGACCCCCCTCTGAATTGCGCGGTGTTGCGACAAACTGTCACCTTTTTCAACACCCATGAGTTTGCAGCCCTGCTGATGTTGCGTACATGTACGTGATGACACTCTGATGTTGTGTGTGACGACGCTCTGCCGTTGCGTACATGTCTTGTGACAATGCTCTGCTCACATACGTGTGTATGACGCCAGGCACGTTCATGTGTCAGACGAAAGCAGAGCTAGAGACCAAAATTAAACCTCAGACAAGGTAGGAAAATGTATAATCATCTATTTTTGCCAAGTTGGACTTGTATATTTTATGTACTTGTTTTAACCATGTCAAACAGTCCATGTTTACTGCTGGTTTTATTGTCAAAAAATTTACATATAGATATGTTATAACAAATATGAAGCTTACTGGATATTGATTTTATAATTTTATTGACACATATTTGCCACAATTGGCAATCTGTGGGTACTGGGCTTTTGAGAACTTGCTGTATTGAGCATAGCAACCCCATGAGAAATGAGTCAGGACAAATTAATATATTGGTTTGCTTAGTTACTCCACAACACAAACTGCCACAGCAGCACTCAACTCCTGCCCACAAAGTGACCAACAGAGCAGAGCTGAGCTGGAAGTCTCCCTGAAGAAGAAGAACTCATCAATAGAAAAAGTGACTTTTTTTGGTCTGACTGAAGACACGACCCCCTCAGCCCCCTGCGCGAGTATCCGGTTCAGTCAAAGTGCTGCGGTCAAAACGTTTGGAGCCACATTAGCCCTGCCCATTCCTGTTCTCCAGCTAATGCGCACCACTTATGCTGTCATCGCCATGCCAACCAGCTGTCAAACTCAGGGCCTGCTGGGAGAGAGAAAGCCCACTCGGACAAACCTGCACTGACGTCTCTTTGTGGAGGTGAAAGAGACGGCGTGGGGCTTCCCAGACGTTTGTGGACATTGTGGACAAGGATCATCTCAGTAAAGTGATCTGACAGGGGCACGGATTCCAAAAGAGAAGAGAAAGGTTTCACTGTCCATTCCGGAGCATGAATGTTGAACGTTTATGCATAATGACCTGCCATGGTTGGATACATGGAGGCATTATAAATCTGGATTGTATGAGAGTCTTTTTCACAGAGCTGCAGATAGGCTAGTTCTGGTTTGTTTAATACCTGTGGATAGTTCCTTTTTGTTCCATTTATTCCTTACGAGGAATTTGCAGAGATGCTCTAAAGACAATCAATATTTAAATTCACAAAGCAGAGAGTGGATTTCAACTGGATAATCACTGCAGCGAGTTCAGAGCTTCACTTATGAGTTAAATGAATGGGACAAGAGGAGACTATCCACAGGTTGCAAAGAGACGTGCAAAATCACTGTATGTAGCGAGCCTACTGGAGCCATGTGCTAATGAGCACCATAGACATACAATTAGTAGACACGCAGTCTGACTCTGATGCTATCGAACACTTAGCATCTGAGCTAGTCCGGTAAGATTTAAGCTAGTCCGGAGCGTTCTATTGTTTATTTTCCAATAGCCGTTAGCATTAGCCCACAAAAAACACAAATTATGAAAAATTTCAATGAAATGGAAATGATCAATGATCAATGAAATGGAAACGATCAATGATCAATGAAATGGAAACGGTCCGGACGTAAGGAGCAGAGCCGCGCAGCTCACCGGACCGGACGGATGTGCGAGCCTCTAATTACTTTTCAAGAAACGGAAACGTTCCGTTTCTTCCGGATCCTCAGTCACACGGGAGGAACTCGGATTACAGCCGCTGCTCCTCCACACTGAAAGGAGCCAGCTCAGGTGGCTCGGACATCTGTTTCGGATGCCTCCTGGACAAAGCCTCCCTGGGGAGGTGTTCCTTGCATGTCCCGCAGGGAGGAGACCTCGAGGAAGACCGAGGATGGAGGGACTATGTCTCCACTGGCCTGGGAATTCCTCAGGATTCCACCGTAAGAGCTGGAGGAGGTGTGTGTGGACAGGGAAGTTTAGGCCTCCCTGCTCAGACTTCTGCCTCCGCAATCCGACTCCAGATAAAGCGTAAGAAAATGGATGGATTGATGGACAGATGTAGTTCAGGGCTGTTAACAGTTTTCAGTGCACTGTTAAACTGCCCACAAATATGTGTGTATATGAAAAGAATGCACGCTAGTTTACATTGGAAATCTCACTGACTATGGTGTAATAGGTTTGAAGCAAAGACCACAGGCTTACACAGTTATGTGAGGGTGGGTCAGGCTAGATTTGACTTCGGGTGGGGTATGTTCTTGGCTTGCCTGGGAAATTCTACACAGCATGACACGGCTTTATTGTCATACAAATATTTTTCTACAGTACAGCCATTAAAGCTACAGTATGGTTCTTACTGTGTTAGACTTGAAGAAATATTTTTCTATAATTCTTTCACAAAGAGAAACAATACATTCAAAACCACAAAAGTCTCGTTTAAGATTGCCTGTATGCCTTCTCCTTTCTGTGGACCTGATTGTGAGACTTTCTGCAGTGCTGGTCCTGTTTGGTGAAATCCAGGCCTGTTTAGTGAAAGCAGAGTGTCTGTGTCCAGAATGTGTTGGCAGCAGCTCTCTGGTGCCATCACAGGATTACACAGCCAAAGGAATATGCAAGATCAGCAAGCTTTTTACACAATAGAGAGAGCGCCCAATCTGTGTACCAGTCACTGCTGTGGGCCAAGTCTGTGCCCGGCCTGTGTAGGACATAAAGGATCTGTCATACGGCCTGGGACGCTTTCACAAACTAGTGGATACTAGTGTCTCAAGAAACACAAGTGTTCCCTGGCATACTGGTTGAAAATCACTGGTTTAGTGAGTCTCTATTGGTTAGTTCATCATTCTCAAATGTATTGACAGTCATAATTAAAGTTTTTAAACTCTCTTTCAAAAACGCACTTGTACATGGCATAAAAAAAATAAGCTTTATGTGAAACAAACTGTTTTGTGGATTTATACAATGTTTTCAGTGTTTCAAATGTTCAGAGTTAACAGTCTGAACATTTTTAGACTAAATACAGTTGTGGCTCTTTCTGACTTTAGCAGGGGTTCTGCCAGAGGTGGACAATTATTTTTCTCCGAAGGCCATGTTCAATTGCAGACAAGATTCAACATTTTACAAGACTGCAAAAATGGACATATCTAGTCTTGCTTAAAAAAACTTGGACTTGAATTTTGATTTGAATTTTAATCTGAATTTGAGTCGTTTTGGCTAGAGAAGATTTAACTGCTTACATACTGTCCAATATTTCACAGTTTTTTTTTTGTCATAAAACTGAAAAAAAGGCTAAACAAATTGCCATTGTAGGCTCAAACTAAAAAGCGTTGTCTAGGGATGCACTGATCCAGCTTCTTCTGTTCCGATACCGATTCGATATTTTGGCTTTAAGTATCTGCCGATACTCGATATCAACTGATATCAGTGTAAGGACTGAAATACCTTATTTTTACAAGATATTTGATCATATAGTGTTATGTAGCTAATATTTATAGTGCAAGTCACAACTTGACACCTTCATATCATATTCCCTGGTTAAATAAAGGTCAATTAAATTTAATTAAATATGAATAAAATGTCAAACATTATGAGATGTTTTGATTGCTCATCAGCCGGTAGCTTAGTCTTATTTTGTCCAATAGGTGGGTTTCACATTCTAGAATTCTTGGCAGTTATAAGTCAGGTGGAGGACAAGAGGCAGATTTTCCTATTAATAACATTGGACTTTATCGTGAAACAATTCAAAAAATATTTTGCTAATTTGAAAAGCGATTATTTCTATAATGACTAGACCCACTACTCATTTGTATTACAAAAATAAATGGCATTTAAACAATATTTATTTTAGCTGCCCTCCAGCTCATTGAAATTACATTGGCCTGTAGAAGGTTGTGATGTCATTTGAAACCCACCTATTAAAGGCACAACAATGGTATCGGCTGAACCGATATCATAGAGCCGATACTCGATCCAGCAAAATTCCATGAATTGGCACCGATATCCGATCCAAGTATCGCATCGGTGCATCGATAGTGTTGTCTTTAAACAAGTCCAAAATGTCAACATTTATTCAAATAAAGTAAACCTTTTAGAAACAAGCTATTTTAAATGGTGTTAAAATTCATTTTTAGCCATGTTTCTTTTCAAAATTAACTATTTCATGTATTAATTTGTTAATTTAAAGTGATCTTTAGAAAGAACGCAGATGCAAACACATGATTCATAGCGAAGTTAATCAAAAACAAATACAAAGGGCTATTCTCATTAAATTCTCATTCTCCCGAGGGCCACCTGAAAACATCCGGAGGGCCGCATCTGGCCCCCGGGCCACAGTTTGCCCAGGTCTGTGTTATGCACTAACGTCCTCTGGTCTCAGATAGACATAGGTCGCTACATCTGGTGGCGTAGTTGCCATAGTGACACAGTTATTTGTTCCAAATGCATCATGATGAATTACCTAAATCAGTGGTTCTCAAAGTGGGGTCCGGGAACCGCTGAGGGTCCCTGGATCATGTGTAGGGTGTCCCCCAATTTTTTTGAAACATTGGTAATTTCTTATGATTTACCATCCTAAACATAGAATTTTTGATTGAAAAGTTAGATAGTTTTGAATAGAAACAAGTAAACTAATAAAAATGACCATAGGAAATTAACCATTTATTAGCTTTCATTTCCGAATTTAAATTCGATACCAGAGCGAAAAGTGATAGGGTTGAGCCGATGAGGGGTCCTTGGTCTGAAAAAGTTTGAGAACCCCTGACCTAAATGTTGTGGAGGCACCTTTTCCAAATCTTGCATAGTGCAGGCAAATAGACACCCTGCATAGAAATAAAATATTAAGTCGACTAATTTTGTTTACTTCTATAAGTCTCAATCGACCCATTAACTGACTAAATTACTACAGAACTACAGGCAAGATCACTGTCACTGTGTCATTTCATTTTTCATTCCTGGCGTGAGAAACACATTATTATGCTTTTGAAGTTCCAATACATCTAACGTAAAGCTTCTCAATTCCATGTTGAAAAGACAAGAGCAATGCATAACACTGCATACTGTATATGAAATAAAACAATCGCTCGCATTCTTATAGTTACTACCGTTCTTGTATTATTCGTACAAAAATGTAAACGAGTGGGTAATCTGTCGTAGCTTTTGTTTGGCATCAGATGTGAAAAATGTGATTACGAAAAACAGCATGTCTCACGCAGCGGCCGGGGATTAAAAAGACAATACAACTTAATCTCCGGCTCCTAAACGCAGACGCACAAGTTTGTCTACACTGGACTTTTCTTCTTTAATCTACACGACATTTGATTTCTTTGATTCGTTTTATGTGCAGAATGTGGGTCATCCCGGGCCGCTCAGATTAGGTGCTCGGGCAGGACTATATCTGTCGTACAGTTGCTTGTGGTGTATTTAAGGACAGGCTGGATTTTGGATTAACAATGAACTTGATACCGGCGAGGGCAAAGAGAGAAGAGCAGAGTCCACAATCCACTTTTCTGACTTTGTAGCAATGTTAAACCGGTGTTCTCTCATTTAGTTGGATTTGGATTGATTCGTGCATGTTTGTGTAATCTTGTATTGTCCTGTGGTTGACATACGAACGCTCAGAAATGTCCTTTTTTCACCTACCACCTGCACCATATTGAAAAAAAACAAGTCTTGGTGCATTTCGATGACTATTTTTAGACAATATTATGTTAAGCCAACAAAAAGATGATAAATCTGTATATAACAATTTTGTTTAGGTTTTGTTCAAATCGTTTTGATGAGGTCATAGGTTCAGATGGTGGTCAAAAGTAGAGATGCACTGATCCGATACTGGGATCGAATATCGGTGCCGATCCAGGACATTTGCTGGATCGAGTATCGGCTCCATGATATCGGTTCAGCCGATATCCTAGTTGTGTTTAATTGGACATAATGAGTCTGATTTATGTCTGATGTTGAGCCAGAATGTCTCATAATGTTTGACATTTTATTCTTTCTTTCTCTCTCTTCTCACTCTCCTCTCTCTTCTCTTTTCGTCCTCTCTTTCTTCTCTCTAATTTTCTCTTCTCTCTACTACTGTCTTCTTTCTTTCTTTCTCTCTCTCTCCTAGCGCTCTCTCTTTCCCTCTCTATCTCTTTCTTCTCTTCTCTTCTCTCTTTCTCTCGCTCTCTCTCTTTCTCACTCTCCTCTTGCTCTCCCTCTCTTTCTCTCTCTTTTTCTCTTTCTTCTCTATTTCTCGGTCTTCTTTCACTCTCTCTCTCTTTCTTCTCTCTCTCTCTCCTTGCGCTCTCTCTCTTTCTCTCTCCTCTCGTGCTCTCTCTCTTTCTTCTCTTCTCTCTTTCTTCTCTTCTCTCTCTTTCTTCTCTTCTCTCTCTATTTCTTCTCTTCTTTCTCTCTCTTCTTCTTAAGTTGTTCAGTTTTGTCTTGCAGTATAAATAACACTATTATGATTAAAAGTCTTATGTTTTGAAAAGGAAAAAAGAGCTATTTCAGTCCTTACACAAGTATCGGTTGATATCGGGTATCGGCAGATGCTTCATTTCAAAGTATCGGGATCGGTATCGGAACTGAAAAAGCTGGATCGGTGCATCCCTAATCAAAAGACACTTATTATCTAAATATTAACATTGTAGTTTGTTATGAAATCTCTAAAAGGTCATTTTCAACCAATAACATGGCAAGACAAGGAAAATGTATTTGTATAGCACAATTCATTAAAGTGCTTTACAAGGCAGAAAAAGATGCATGATAATGACATTACAAACAAAAAACATGATTAACAAATATAAGCCTCTAACCTCTTCAGGAAGACTGTTCCTCTGGCACCAGCAGGAGGCCCTGAAGTCCTCAGAGTCCACGATGTTCATAAGGCACTAACACCTTTAACAGCAAAACTTAACTTAAACAGCACTTATGTTGTATGGATGCTCCAAACTGAATTTCGTTGTTCTTTGGTGACAATGACAATAAATATTCTGAATCTGAATCTGAATCTGAAAAAGAGCCACATTTCTGAATTCAAACCAAATTAAAGTCACAAGGAGCCGCAACTGTATTTAGTCAAATATCTAGACAGTTAAATGAAATTACTCAATGTTCTACAAAATGAAACACTGAAACCATTGTGTGAATCACAAATATGTTTTTGATGGCAGACAAAACACTCACTTAACCCTTTTTTTGTGTGTGTTTTTGAAAGAGAGAGTTGAATTCCAGTTACAGTCGTCAATACATTTTGAATGATGAAATAACCAGTATACACATTTTTAACCAGTGTGCCAGGGAACACTAGTGTTTTTGAGATACTAACAGATGTGTCTTGAAAAAATGAATCCGTTTTAAATATTTCACTTTGTGAAATCAGATTCAGCAAATCATTTGCCATTTTAGTGTCCAGAATACACTTTTGACTAAAAATGAAAACCAAACCAGCACGATTTTCAAATTTGAAGTGTAATAACTTACATAATTTTGTTTTCTGTGTATCAGAAAAAAAAATCCCGGAAAAAAAGTGTGCCATGACTCAAACAATTTTTTTGGAAACACTGCATTAAACAACTGCTTTTTTACAAAAAAGCACAAACTACAATAAAATGAATCTTCCTTAACTTTATTATAGTCTGGTTCCTCATTCTATATAAAATCTCAAAGAGACTGAGCCGCAGGTGCAGACCCCTGGACTAACATGTCAGTGATGTACTTTAACACCAGTCCTTAGAGAGACTGTAAGGGTAGTATCCTCCAGCTACGGTAGTCCTGCCAAAGCAGCAAGAAGATCTGGAGATGTGTCCCGAGCGCAGCACTGCAGAATCACTGCTACTGAGGAGATGCTGCAGAGGATCAACAGGGACCATAAAGTAAACCTTAAACAGGACCTCATCTGTTCAGACTGGCATATTCACTATAACCACAACTGCACTGTCCTTTTAAATGTTTGATTCTATTGTAAATATTTTAACTTTTCCTTTT
>CM076406.1:1771339-1899019 GCA_038363315.1 Mugilogobius chulae | reverse complement strand
GTCAGGCCTTTTTGTAGCGATGAGGGCGCGTGATTGCGCAACTGACTGTCACGAATACGTAGAGGATGGTCCCGGATCCGATACGATTGAGGGTACCGCCCTAGCACTACACGTCCTGCGCCAATGGGCGGATTGCGTTAGGCTATGTGATGGTCCTGGGTGGCCCCTGGTGCAGGCCTTATCAGACGCGCGCCGTCGCTGCAAGGCGCCTGGGAGGGCAGGACCGCAGACCGCCCATGAGTGTGTGCCTGAGTTGATTTGCAAGAAACATGCTGTCCCGGCCCGCAGCAGGGTTATGCGACTGTTCGTTTAGTCTGAATGGAGAGCGGCAGTGACTGGCGAGGGATGTGTATTGCTGTGCGCTATTGTGACACCATCTATCGAACTCAGACAGATAGACAAAATCTCCAATCGCCTTTAAGCGGTTCCTCAATTTGAGCTTAATAGAGCAGGGGGCGTCTGGCCGAATCAGCTGGGGGGTCGTGTTCTTTGACAAACTTTCCACGTTAAAGCAAAAGTGCATTTGAAAGATAAAAAGAAGAAATATTTTAATTTTCTAGACTGGGGGAGACGTTTCACAAGGGGTCCAATCTGCGACAGGATTGCCCAATGGTGCGATAGATAGCATGGGCGCGGCGAACGTTTGATGTTAACAGATTAAGCACTGCGCAGGGAAGCTAACATGTGGGGAGAGCGAACTGGATTTATGGATCAGTGCAAGCGCAATTATGGCGCTTCCCGTGTTGGAAAACAACAGTGAAGCAAGCTGGGACATATTATACAAAATAGTAATCATGTATGGTATTTGTGTTTGCAATTTGTATGAGTTTATGAGGGAGCATACCAGTGTACTAGGCATTTTAGGCCAGAGGTTGATCTCCATTGGTCCAGGCGGGTGTGCACCCTGTTAAAAAGATTAAACATAGGTGTGTGATCACTAGCGAAAGCTGACGGGTTGCCGGTTGCGATTTCCTGGGGGCAGTGCTCTGCCGGCGCGGGGCGTGCGCATGGGCAGGCAGAACTGCCGCACGGGTGTGCGAGAGAAACGGAGCAGCTTCTTATTGGGATGAAGAGGATGAGAGCAGAGGCAGACACGATGAACGGATCGGCGCACGGGTCCTGGAGGAGGAAACGCGGCAGAGCGCTCGTGGGGGTGAGCTGGCGAACCGGAGCGAGAGGACGAGTGGATGGGACTCAATTTCACTAGTGGTGACGTTAGACCACACCCGGAGCAGACAGCCGTGCACGCCAACAAAGCAAGAGCGAAACAAAGCACAGACGGAACGAGTGTGGAGGGGAGGCCGAGGAGACCCCGCGCCGGGGGGGGAGGGGGAAGGGGGGGGGGATCGGAACTAGGTAAGAGACGGAGCGTGCAGGAGATAAACAGGGTACGTCAAGTCGCAGGAGAAAATGTGAGTGATCTGATCGACGATGTGTCCGCGTGTTGTGTTAGTCACAATGTCTTGTAGACTATTGGAGGACTTTTGCCTCAGGAAGGTAAATACAATGCATGCTGCGCTCTTTGTGAAAGTGGTGTCTGATAGTTAGCTGTGATTGGGTGTGAAGAGTCAACTTACAGCTGGGCAAACAAGACCTTTAAAGAGAACGAAACATTTTTGCTTAGTTTTGGAGTCAGAGAAATTTCGTCATATGCAAAGTGAAGGAGAGTGAGTATCCAGTGATAGGGGAAGAGATGGTCGACGTGAAGGGAATCGGTGGGTGGTTTTGAGAGGGGCAGAAAATGCAAAGTGGCTGTTTCTCGTGCATTCAAGAGCAAGTGGACGACATTTCTTAAGAATAAGTTTTATGTCGGTAATAAGGTAAATCAGGAGAAAGTATGGGATGTTTAAAAAAAGTCACATAAGGGTCTTAGTAAGCGATTGTGGTCCGGTTATTAGAGATGAAAAAGTTTGTAGTGCTGGGGAGATGGAGCTCTGTGGTTGTTCTGTCACGTCCTGAGTTAGCGTAGAGGCTGCAGCCGTCTCGTTGTGGTGTGTGCTCAGTGATGACAGATCAGAGTCACGGAGCTCTGCGTGATCTTTGCGACACACAGACTTTGTCGCCGATTGTACAGTTGGGTCGATACGGAGCATTCTGAGAGCATGTGATGAAGTGGAGAGTTTAACAAGTAAGAAAATGCAAGAAACCGGTATGTGTTTGGCGGCAATTTAGGCCAGCGGGTATTTCCGGACTTACGGGGCCGCGTAGGCTTTTGTTCCTAGCTTTGACCTTTGCGTTTAGGACGAACAGCGCAAATTATATAGATTTCTCATACGACTTACTATATTAAAGGTTGGCTGTAGTGGTAAAGTGGTCTGCTTTCACTTGTTTCGCTTTTTAGAGATTTAGTGTGGTGCTGCGTGTAAGTTGGGGGCAGGGTGCGCGTCGAGGTGAGGGCGAAGAAAGTTACGTACTTATCATAAGCTTGTTGTAGTAGACGGGAGCGGTTAAGAGTGCCCGATGAGCGGAGTTGAACTACTCATTTCACACAGAGCGTAGTTAATGATTCGAGTGATAGGTTTAGAGGTTTGTACTAAACATCTTTACTCAAAGTTGTGCATCTCCAGTTTGGTACAAGTGTTGTAGAATTAGAAAATGGTGAGCTTCCTGTTCATTGAGGGGCAATGATGGACATCGGACGGCTGGGAAGGTGTGCCGGGGGGGGGTAGCGAGGGCCATGGTTAAGTAAGATGTGGGATCGGCAAGGACTCTTTCACGAGATGGGTATGACTTTTTTTATGTTAAACTGTGAGCCATAAAGAATAAGCAGTGGAGAGAGAGGGGCGGGTCACGTTGTTGTTAAGATGTGGGCGCTTTAAAGGGCCATAGAAGAATCTGTGTTCTTGTGTGAGAACCAGGTAAACATAGTGGGTGTTGTGCGTGCCATGTGATGGTGCGGAGTGACAGGTGTTAGAACTGCTGCTCGTACTTCCTGTAGTTGGTGTGCAAGCAGAATTTTACGGACAGTTTGTTCTCCACAAACTTTGTTGTGATTAGGCGGGTAAGACTACATGGGTGTGATACATTAGGGGACAGGTGTTTAATGCTAGCCAAAGCTAATCAAAATTTGAAAAGCTGTGTGCGAAGACCTGTCATACGCGGGCACTTTAGAGGGCGAGGTTCGAAGAAAGGTTCAGAGTAAGTAAGACAAAGCAGCGTTTGGATAGCTTAACAGTTTCTAAACACAGCTGGGCGCTGAGCTGAACGGAAGAGAAGCCCAAAGTGTGGTCTATTAAGAACAGAGGTGGGCGGGGAAGTCAAATCGTGGGGATTAGAGACCATGGGGAGGCGCGACTATTTGACGGGAGTCTTGATTTCACGAACATTTACCGGTTAAGGGTGCGTCGAGGAAGTCCTGCGAGCTTCTGCTCAAGTCATTTCAGTTCTGGGGGTCTATTGCAGAGGGAGTGTGGAAAATTCCTCAACTCAACGATCATAACAAGAGCAAACTTTGTCCTCTACTTAAAAAAAGTAATTTTTATTTTTGTATAATCGTAAACGAAGAAAACTGGTTTAAAACCGTTCTAAAATCTAAACATGTTATTTTGCACGATCATAAATGAAGGAAAACTTAAGCTTTGATTTGTAAAAAATGTAAATTTTCTTTATACCACGGTCATTGAGAATGCCAATGCTAACTGCCGTACGTTAAAAGGAACCCCGAGAATTTTTTAATGTTTGTTTTCGAGTTTTCCTTATATCATCAAAGATATAAATATACACAAAAATAATCTGAAAAATCTACCGTTATTAAACTTTTACGAAATATATTTTCCACGGAGACGCCATCATTGTTTACAACGCATGCATTATGGTAGTATGACGTCGAATCGTGTAACTACGAGAAAGTTATGAAAGCTTACCGCATTCTCCTTGTTTCCTCCCGAGACGAAATCACAACCCAAAGCCACACATTGTACCATTTTACAATGTGTTGTCGACGAAAAACTACTGACGCTCCTGTTAACCAGATCAACGGCAACTGTTGCAGCCAGGGTTGCCAGATTTTCAGAGAGCAACAAGCGACAAAACCTTTGAAAAAAAGCCCAAAACAAGCGACCTCAGCCCCACAATAAAAAAGAAACTAAAATAATCAATTAATTAAGCACTATGCGTCACAGCAAAACGAGTTACTGATTTTGGCAGATTTTAAATAGTATTTTATCGCTAGTAAGACTTTAAAGACTGGAAATATGCTAAAAGTTCATATTTCTTTCATTAGTGAGTATATTTCTGTGAATAAAACCTGGGAAAATGTCAAAAATTCATGACGTCAAAATGCCTCTCAGGAGCAAGCCCAAAAAACCGCAACCCGCGACTATCAAAATTCATAAGCGACTTTCCAAAAAAGAAGCCCAAAGTCGCTATAAAGAAGCGGACTTGGCAACTCTGGTTGCAGCTGTTGTGTGCGTCTCACGACTGACGCTCACTGCGCCAGTGCGCCACACATTCTGCGTATCACCTCAAGATGGCGGCGCCCGTAATATCAGGAAGTTGTTGTAACATAACAATTTTACGTCAAACGGCGAATATTTGTTTACTTTAAGTTCTACTTTTTAGTAAGTATACCTACGCGAGTATTTTCGATCTATTTAGTAAATATTCGGGGTTCCTTTTAAGAATGCATAACGCACAGGTAGTTCAGGCTACAGCCAAATCACATTCCAAATCACTGCTCTGTGGCCGTCACCATAACAACGGTAAATAAATGCTGCCTGTTGAGAAAGTGAGCCATAAATATGATGATTGCGATGTACATTTTAATATTTTGACCATCAAAATTTTGAAGAATGGAAGAAAGAGACAAAGCAAATCAAAGAGAAGAAGTGTGTAGGACCTTTCTGCAAGAACAAGGAAAGAGAAGCATGGAGCAATGTTCTATCTAGTGTGTCCCCTTATTAACTGTATCATTAATGGAAAGTCCACTTTAATCTCTAAATCTAAGTCTGATGTTTTATCTGTATTTGTAGGATTGCTATATTTAATCTCATTAACATTTATTCTCATTAATTAATTACATTTGTTGTTATAATTCTTGGTATGATTATAAACTAAAATGAACAACTTATGCATTCTATTTTTCATGGCAACAGTTGCTATAACTTCATTAAGCTGAGCTCATCACTATAACTACAGCCAACAAATGTAAACAACTTCTATCAGGTAGAGGAACTAGATTTGTGTAAAACACAGAAATAACTAATATCAGACATTAACATATCATAAACTAAATTTAATATTCACAGGTAGCTATTCACTTTGTAGCCTGGTATAACGCAATAAACAACGAGGAGCCGTCGTTATGCAGTTTTAACGCACTCCGCGGAGGAACACCACTCCGCTTCACGTCGTGGTGTTCTAAGACTCCACTCGTGCGTTAAGTAGCAATAAACACGAGAGCCGTGCGTTATGCAGTTTTAACGCACGACGTGGAGTCTTAGAACACCACGACGTGAAGCGGAGTGGTGTTCTCTGCGAGTGTGTTAAAACTGCATAACCACGGCTCCTCGTTGTTTATTGCTTACTTGTATCATTGTGTTAAAATCTGTAATTCTAATTTGTTGTCAAGAATGATGAAACTAAATTAGCAGTATTCTTTTTGTACAACCTTAACGAAGACTCTATCTGCATAGATTGTATATTGTTAGTAACTCTGTCGTGTATTTACAGCATTTATTAGTTTTGTTCGACCATAAACGATTGTGTCACACACTCACAGCATTTACCTGCATGAGCATGTCATGTCATGTATTAATGTACAAAATAAGTGATAAAGATACAAGAAGGTAGACCATTGTTTTTTGTTTTTTTGTTACATGTACATCCATACTGTTTTTTATGTTGCTCAAACAAACAAACTAAACTAAAAAATACAGAGAAATATCAGTTTGGAATCTCCAGGCTAAACTTTACTCCCAGATTTCTGGATTCTTGGTTTTAAATGAAAAGCCTCGCGTCTAAGGGATGACGTCCTGGTTTAAAGATATATTCAAAGATTTTTTGCGGTGAAATACTTACTCTGAATCCAGGCTTTTCCTTCTGAATCCATCACAAACTTGCATTTTAGGAACGTTTTATTTTTCCAGACAAATTAAGTCGTAATCCTGTTTTTTTAATAGAAACTCGTGCAAGTCTACAAAGTCCGGCTCAGATCTGGTTTAAGTCTGTGTCTTGGTCTGATCTGCAGACTGATTCTTTTAGCCTCGGTCCTGCAGAGTCCGGTCTAAACCCTGGTCTAAGTCTGGTCTGGGTCTGATCTGCAGGTGTCACTCCAGCGCTGGTTCTTTTATCCTCGGTTCTGCAGAGTCCCAGTTCAGATCCTGGTCTATGTCTGGGTCTCGGTCTGATCTGCAGGTGTTCCGGCGCTGGTTCTTTTAGCCTCGGTCCTGCAGAGTCTGGCTGAGATCCTGTCTAAGTCTGTCTGGGTCTATCTGCAGATTGGTTCTTTTAGCTCGGTCCTGCAGAGTCCGGTTAAACCCTGGTCTAAGTTGGGTCTCGGTCTGACCTGCAGGTGTCACTCAGCGCTGATTGTTGAGTGTTTTCGCTTCAGACTTTCTGTTTGCAGAGGAAAAGGCGTGTCCTCAGAATAATGTGAAAACACGGCAGAGCAAAGCTTGTTTGGATCCAGTCCAAACTTTAAGAGTGACCAGAGGGAAATTAAGAGAAAAGTCAACGGAACGAACAAATTTTATCAAGTTAAACACTTCACAGAACACATTATATGCAAAATTAACTATCCTCTGAGCCTCAGAAAACACTTCTCCAGTTTAAGTTGTCTTTCCTTCCACCATTCCTAACAAGGCAAAACAAACTGTTGCTGTAACTTGAGTTTTATTGCAGATTTTATGCCTAAAAGACAAACATAATGTATTAACTGCATTGTTCTAGAACGTTTACATTAGTATTTTATATTTTAGAAGTTAAAAAACTAAATCAAAACTCCATGGAAACTGGAACATTTGGTCGGCTCTAGTCGTCGTGGAGACTCAGGTCTGTGTCTTGTGACGTCACAGAATTCTCTTTAACTAAGTTTTCTCTGCAAGCCTCATTTGAATGGCTGTGTGGCACGGAATTTCAGTTGCTTGCGATTGTTCAAAAATGCTAACTTCTGTACATACGACCATTTCCTGTTAGCGTTAGCATTTAGACACAATCACGTCTCTTTTTAAACACAGAAGTGTCTCTGGTGAAATATTCCTCTGATATGTAAAGTCTTTAACATGTTTTCTGTAAATTCACCACAACTGTCTGATCTAAAGAGGATTTATTAGTTTTAAACTGATGTAGTTAAAACGTCATTGAAGAGTATTGAACAGGAGTTGTTGTATGTACAGGATGTAGTATTTTAAACCAAAACAGACAACTGCACTCAGCCAATTGGAGCTTTGACGAGTTGACAGCTGTGGAAGGAGACGGCGTTATACAAAGCCTTCTACAGAACTAAACTAAACTAACTCCAGACTTTACTCACACACGTCCAACATGTCTCACACTTACATGAGCACCATGAGACGCCTCTACAGCCTGGCGCCAGTCTGGATCTGCCTGTGGACTTCACACAGTCCACCACACAATCACAACACTGCCCCGGCTTCAGCGTCACACTTACTGTGGACACTTCAGCGCAGAGGCGCGAGCTCCCAACAGGAACAAGGCTAAGACCCAGGCCAGTGTCCTGGTGCTGCAGCACTGGAGTCTGCAGTCTTCTCTGGACAAACATCAGCTCCAAGAAGAAGCAGCAGCAGGCTAAGACTCCAGACCACAGCCTTTGTCCAGACTTCTGCCTGGACAAAGACCCCTCCACTCGCCTGTCCCACATTGTGACTGTTGTTGCTCACCTTACTACTAATTAGGTATTGCACTCTGAATTGAATCAGGACAAGAAGCATAGTCTTTCGTTGCTTTTATTTTAACAGCGCGGCTCCCACAACATGCCGCTCAGAGGCGCTTCATATTAGAACTCATTACTCATCACGTAAGCACGTAACTTCACATCAGTACATGACATCCCCTTTTCCTTAGAAATAAAGCCCATCACTATGTACTTGTGATTACAATATCTTCTTTTTCTTAACTGTCTAACAATAGGATTGTCTAACTTTATCTCACAACCCAAACAACACTGTCAATAAAACATTAACTTTTTTTAGTCAGAACACTTTTTTTTTTTATCTGCTATTACTTCACCACAAAATCTCTAAACCTAGTTGGAGTTTTCTTAGCTCTCTGGGTCTAACTGTATTGGTGTTTCAGCCCCTGAACTCCCTCTTGTGGTGAATGAGTGTAAGTGTCCACATTTTCGCTCAATGCTTTTTTCTTCACTTTCAGTTAATGTTTCTGATGTGTCTTGTTTGTCTTTTCCTTGTAAAGTCTCATATCTCTTCACATGAGTAGTGTTTCTGTGATACCTAGCTCCTGTTGGTGATTCAACAACGACTTGGTTACCAGTTTTATTCACAACTCTGTGTGGTGTTGGATTGAATGCTGTTGTGAACTTGTCCACTTTATCTTGTTGAACCAGCACTGTGTCTCCTATGTCCACTTTAAGTACTGGGCTCCTCTTCGTTCGTCTGCGTAGAGCTTTGCTTTTCCTTTTTGTTCAGCATCACGGTCACGAACATCTAGAGCCTTTGTATTTTCCTCAGACATGACTGGTAACTTCCCTCTCATTTTTCTGTTAAACAAGAGCTCTGCTGGACTTTTCCCAGTAGTAGGATGCTCAATGCTCCTGTAAACTGTTACATATTTTCTCAGTTCTCGCTTCCAGTCAAGTCCTTCTGCTTGTGCAATCCTGATTCGTTTCATTAATGATGCGTTTGTCGTTCCACTTCTCCGTTGGCTTGAGCCCATTTTGGTGTTGTTCTGACATGTTTAATTCCATTGGTCTCACAATACTCCCTGAATAGTTCAGACTTAAACTGTGGTCCGTTGTCTGATTTTATAGTTAATGGCAGTCCATGTCTAGATAAAATCTCATCAATACAATCAATGACTTTGTCTGTAGTTGTAGACGTATGACCCATACTCATAGTCTATCTATCTATCTATATACCAAGCTGTGTCCCATGTACATGGGGTAGCCTAGACAGGGCACCCTTCTCTTTCCCCCCTTCCTCCTCTGGTCCCATGATCTGAGTGTATGAGTGTGTGTGTGACTTGTGTTTTTGTGTATGTTTGTGTTGTACAGCCTTTTTATTATGTCATTGTACTCATAGTATCGACTATAATAGTCTACTAGTACAAGAATGGAATGATTAGTCGGCAGTGGTCCCAATAAATCTACTGCCACAATCTTGCCAAGGTCCATCCCGGTAAGATTGTATTTCTCAAAGGTTCAGGTGGATCGGGTCTGGCTACAATTTGACATCCATGACAAGCTTTACAATATTTCTCTGCAGCTTTGTCCATGCCAGGCCACCAGACTTTCGTTCTGAGATGTTGCTTCGTTCCTACGATTCCTAAATGTCCTTCGTGAGCTAGCGTAAGTGCTTAAGCGTAAGTTTTTCTGGCAATATTATGCGACTTCCACGTAAAACAATGTATCCTATTACACAGAGTTCATTTGCAATAGGTGCATATTGATTACATTTTCAAAATGTCCACTTTCAATCGCATTTCGCAACTCTGTTAACTCTGGATCTATAGCAGAGGCTTCCTCTACCTGTCTTGTGGTAAGTGCTTTTGGTGTTGCATTTACTGCAATGAATCTTACATAGTCCTCTGATCCATGTCTATGTGTTTCTTTTGGAATTGTATCTGACAATAGTCTTGATAATGAATTGGCAATATTTTGTTTTCCAGCAATATGTTTAACCTGAAACTCATATGGTTGTAATCTAAGAACCCACCTCTCTATGCGAGCACATGGTTTAGATCTCTGACAATAAATGACCTCTAATGGCTTGTGATCGGTTATTAAGTCAAACTTTCTGCCATAAACATAGGGATGTAGTCTTTCACAGGCCCACACTAGTGCTAAGGCTTCTCTTTCTGTTTGAGAATATCTGCGCTCACAGTCTGTTAGACTACGACTAACGTAGCACACTGGTACCTCTTCACCGTTTGTGTTTGCACTAGCACCGCACCCACACCTACTGGGCTTGCGTCTGCTATCACTTTGGTTGGAGCTTCTTTATCAAAGTAAGCTAAGGTACTGCTCTGGCTAGTTCAGTCTTTAATGTCAGAAATGCTTGTTTCTGTTCTGGCCCAAATATGAATGTACAGTCTTTTCGGGTTAACCGTCTCAGTGGTTCAGAAAGTGTTGCAAACTGGGGTATAAATCTGCTACTGAAGCCTACCAGTCCCAGGAAGCTTCTCACCTCAGCTGCATTCTTTGGCTCTCGGGCTTCCGCAACTGCTCTCACTCTCTCTTCTGTTGGTCCAATGCCTTTTTGTGTTAGAAGTATTCCCATGAATACAAGTCTGTCCATGTTGAACTGGCACTTTTCTGGGTTTAGTGTCAATCCGCATTCAGAAAGTCTTTTCATGACCTTATGCAGGCGTTTGTCATGCGTTTCCTGGTCCGGTGCATGTATGATCACGTCATCTGAGATGTTTTCGACACCTTCAATACCTGCAAGTGCATTGGCTATCTCATGCTGGTATTGTTCACTGGCTGATGACACTCCAAATATTAGTCTTTGTATCTGTAGACACCGTTGTGCACTGCAAATGTTGTGATCTCTCTGGACTCCGGAGTCAGCTCTAACTGGTGGTAGCCCACTTGAGATCTAGCTTACTGAAGATTGCAGAGCCATTTAGTCCTTGAAGTATTTCATCAACTGTGGGAATGGGGTATCTTTCCCTCACGATTGCCTCATTTGCTTTTCTCATGTCCAGACACATTCTAATATCTTTGTCAGATTTCTTTGGAAGTACCACTACAGGATTACCCACGGAGTAGGTCCTTCTACCTTCTCTACAATGTCCATCTCAATCAGTTCATTTATTTTTTTCTCAACCGCCTCCTCAAATGATAGGGTATGCGCCTTAGTGGCTGTGCGACTGGTTTTACATTTGGATCAATATACAGGCTAATCTGCTTGGTGTTTAATTTTCCTACTCCTTTAAACACATTTGGATACTGTAATTGGAGAGTCTGTCTGATGTCTGTGATATTGCCACATTTTCACCTATTTTCAGTACCCCTAACTTTGTAGCTGTCTTTCTGCCCAGGAGTGGTTCACCATTGCCTTTGATTACAATAAATTCTGCCTCTTCAACCCTGTCTCCAATTTTGATTGTACATTTAAATGCCCCTTTTACAGATAATGACTGTGTTGAGGAATATGCGTACAGATTTCTCTGTTCTTTAGGGATATATGACTCACATTTGATATTTTGTGCTTTAAGCATTTCCCAAATGTTTTCCCCCAGAACATTACTTGTTGCTCCTGAATCTATTAGCATTTTTAGCTCTATTCCCCCCACACAAAATGTTAGTCTCTCAGGCATATCATTTCCTTTCACAATGAATGCATAGTCATTTTGTACATTTTCCACCATGTTTACATTTTGCTTCTTTTGTCCTTTGGTACGACACATTTTTGAAAAATGGTCCTTACCATTGCACTTATGACATGTTTGTCCTCGTGCTGGGCATTTGGGATCCTTGCCCATGTGGTCACTGTAGCCACATCTGTAACACTGTTTTTCATTCTTACTGTCATCACTGTTTTTCATTTTGCCTTTTGGTTTGGTGAACTTTCCTTTCTTCATTGCAATCCGATTGACTGCATCTCCCTCTTTCTTATCGCTGCACACGCTCATAGCTGCCAACTGTTCTTCTACTCGTTCACATTGCGATGCCACCTCCAATGCGCGAGCCAAAGTCAGACGTGGTCCTTCCTCGAGCAATTTTCTCCGTACATATTCAGAACTGCATTTGCTCAAGATGGCGTCTCTTATTTGGTTATCTTTGTCTGCTTGAAAGTCACAGTCTTTAGCAGCTTGCCTTAAGCGAGTACAAAATTGTTGCACAGTCTCACCTTGTTTTTGACACACCTTATGAAAGGTTTGGCGGGCGTATGCTGCATTTACTTGGGGAACAAAGTACGTGTTGAGTGCATCTACCGCTGCCGTGTAGTTGGTCACCTCCCCCGTCTGTGGTAGAGTGGAAAAAATGTCCTGCACGTCTTGTCCGGCCAGATGCAAAAGAAGAGCACGTCTCCTTTGTTTGGTTTCTGCCGTTGTATCATCGTTCATAATAAGTCCTTTGCCATCTGCATACAACTCGAACGATGTTAGCCACCGTGTCCATCTTGGTCCGAGAGTAGCTGGATCCGTGTAGCAAGCGAACGGTTGTAGCTCCGACTTAGCCATGCTAGTTAGCTTAAACTTAAACTTGCCGTCGTCGCTTCTTGCTCCACTTTACAAAAACAAACTTGTCCTCGTCGCCATTGTTGTGTGCTCACCTTACTACTAAATTAGGTATTGCACTCTGAATTGAATCAGGACAAGAAGCATAGTCTTTCGTTGCTTTTATTTTTAACAGCGCGGCTCCCACAACATGCCGCTCAGAGGCGCTTCATATTAGAACTCATTACGTCATCACGTAAGCACGTAACTTCACATCAGTACATGACAGTGACGGCCCAAAAACAACCACATGTGCAGTACCGTCTGCTGCAGGGAACACTGACCGGGACTCAATGGGCCTTTTCCATGGAAGCTTCCCTGGACCAGTTTACTGGAGTGGGCCACGGAGCCTCAAAGAAGGAGGCCAAGAGGAGAGCGTCCACAGCTCTGCTCCAGATGTTGGGCTACACAGTCCCAGAGGAGGACCTGGTTCCACCTCCTCAACCCAGCACAGAAGAACCTCTGTCCCAGAAGCAAGAGCAGGTCCACAGGAACAAGAGAACGCCCCAAAGAACCAGACGGCAACACCTTCTGCACCGGCCAAAAAGCCCAAACGCAGACCTCCTTCTCACATCCCTCCAGACTTCGCTTTGGGAAAGGACCCCAGCACTCGTCTGTCTGAGCTGCAGATGCTGCGCCAGGGGAAGTTCCCTGAGTATCAGGCAGTGAGCGGAGAACTGCTGAACGGGAGCTGGCTGTTCTCCATGGACGTATCTCTGGACCAATACACCGCATCTGGCTCCGGTCGCTCAAAGAAGGAGGCCAAGAGGAGAGCGTCCACAGCACTGCTGCTTCTGATGGGCTTCACAGTCCCAGAGGACGACCTGCTCCAGCAGAAACCTGTCCAACAACAAGACACGCCTCCAGAGATCCAGAATGAGACCAACAACAAGGAACAAGTCCACAGTCCAGAGCCAGAAGAGTCCACTTCACAGCAGCATTCAGAGGGACAATCAGTGAAGTCAGAAGACACAGAGACACAGACGTCCTCAGGAGAGACACTTTCTGATGAAAACAAGAGCTCTGAGGGACAAAGTCTGGAAGAGACGCCTGAGATCCTCCAAAGTCCAGAGGAAAAACAACTTCAGGAGGAGCCAGACACCGAGAGTCTAAACCAAGAAGAAAGAGACAAAACACAGAACACAGACAAAACACAAAACAATACTGAGGAAAACCAACCTCTGGAGTCAGTCCAGAGTCCAGTCCAGGTCCTGGACTCAGAGGAACTAGAGACTTCACAAAACCCAGAGGAAGCCAGACTTTCTGAGAAGGAACAAGAAGAAACTGGACAGGAAAGTCAAAGTCCAGAGAACTCAACAGACGAGCTTCAGTCTTTACAGACGACTGAAGAAAGTTTGACTGACGACAAAAGTCTAGATCAAAAACAAGAGGAGCTCATCAAAGATCTAGAAGAGAATCAGGAGAAAGAGTCGACTGAAGCTCCAGAGACAGTTGGACTTTCTCCTGAGGAACAAAAACTGACTTTAGAAGAGACAGAACTGACTGAGGACTCACTTCCAGAAGAGACTCAACATCTGGATGAAGTCCTGCTGATGTTTGAGGGAAGTTTATCTGATGAGGAGAAGATGGAGAGCAGCTCTGAGGGAGACCAAAGTCCAGAGAAAACAAGTCCAACTGAGATCCAAACACAAGACGACAAAGACACAGACACTGAAAGTCCACAGACTCCAGCAGAAGAGCCAAACCCCGAGGACGTAACAGAGGAATGTGAGTGTGAAGAGTCCAGTCCTCAGACCTCACAGACCCTGGGCTCAGAGGAGAGTCTGGTCCAGTCCAGTCCTCAGACCTCACAGACCCTGGGCTCAGTGGAGAGTCTGGTCCAGTCCAGTCCTCAGACCTCACAGACCCTGGGCTCAGTGGAGAGTCTGGTCCGGTCCAGTCCTCAGACCTCACAGACCCTGAGCTCAGTGGAGAGTCTGGTCCGGTCCAGTCCTCAGACCTCACAGACCCTGGGCTCAGTGGAGAGTCTGGTCCGGTCCAGTCCTCAGACCTCACAGACCCTGGGCTCAGTGGAGAGTCTGGTCCAGTCCAGTCCTCAGACCTCACAGACCCTGGGCTCAGTGGAGAGTCTGGTCCAGTCCAGTCCTCAGACCTCACAGACCCTGGCTCAGTGGAGAGTCTGGTCCGGTCCAGTCCTCAGACCTCACAGACCCTGGGCTCAGTGGAGAGTCTGGTGATCCAAGCTCTGGTGAACAAACTGATGAAGAAAGTGTTGAAAAAGCAGCCGGCCACCAAGATGTTCCACCGCGACGCGCTGGTGGAGCTTCTGCAGAAGAAAGCCTTGGACCAGTTCACTGTTCCAGACGGAGTTTCTCTCAAACACAAAAACATCCAGAAGCTGGGCAAAGCCGGAGCTCGAGACTTGATCTGTGAATATGGATCTGCCTACAAAGTTCTGGACTCGGCTTTAGGACCAAAGTCCAGCCAGTTCCAGGAGGACGCCATAAAACATCTAAACATCCGCCTCAAATCCTTCCAGAACCAGCCCAGAACTCTCCTCACACGACTTTTCCCCAAATGGGACAAGCCCCTGAAGAAGTCTCATTAGACTCTAGCTCCAGGTGGTTCTTCAGACAAGTTCACTTGTTTTAGAGGAATCTTCACTTTGAGTCACACAGCAACACAAAAATATATAAAAATTTTAAAATATCCTATACAAATTGCTGTTGTTTTTTCTTGTCTTAAACATAAGTTTTCTCGTTATTGTGGCCTGACTTTATAGATTTGTACTTTGGAACGTTTTCATTAGAAATAATGTGTTTTATGATTCACATAAATTAGCGTCAATGAAGAAAAGCAGGAAGAGAACCTCCTCAGAGCCAACAAAGGCCAAGACTTTCATTTATTATAATGAGACTAATTTACTGGCTGATGTTGATCCAGAACATCTCAAAATGTTTGACACTTTATTCAGATAAAGTTTTTAAGTGGTGACTCGCACAATAAATAGCCATTGCAGAACACCTTAAAGACCAAATGTCTTATGTTTTGATATGAAAAAAAAAAAAAATTCAACCCTTACAGTATCGTTTAATATCAGGTATCGGCAGATACTTAACGGCAATATCGGAATCAGAAAAAGCTGTATCCGTGCATTCCTACTTTTTTTTACAAAAAGCAAAGTGAAACTGGAGAGAACCACCCAGGCTCAGCCAATCAGAACGCTGCTTTCGGCTTCTTATATGAACTTAATTTCCTCATTATTTGAAAACAGTTCTCAGTGAATTGTTTTCACAAAGTGTCAGAGATGGCAAAAGTTTCACTGCTCAAGTAAAAGTACAGTTAAGTCAAAGCTGAAACTGCTTTACTTGAGTAAAAGTACAAAAGTACACCTGTGTAAATTTACTAGTAAAAAGTACACTCACTGCCAAAAGTTCTTATGTAGTCTCAGTTAAAACAAATGCAATTCAGAATATTTATTTTATTGTTAGTTGTTTAGAATCAGAATCAGAATCTTTATTAATGGCCACACAATAAATTGGTGGAATTTGCTTTCGGTACAGCATTGACAAAGAGCTCACATCTGGATAAGAATAAAATTGCTAAAAATTTGCAGCATATTTTACTTGTTTCAAGACATTTCTGATGTTTTAAGAGATTTGAGCTTGAATCAAATGTGTCAATGTGTTGAGTAAAAATATCTTTAGGAAATAATTTGGCTTGAAATAAAACAAATTTACTGAAACAAAGCAGAAACACCTCGAAACAAGTTCAATTATTATTAGGTCTATCAAGTTTAACCAAAAACAAATACCAAAAAATGAAGATTAAAATCCAGATTTTAAGACATTTTAACCAAAATTTTTTTGCAGTGCACAATGTCGGTTTATAAAGTGTGAGTGTAAGATGGCTTTACAGTTAATTTCTTGTAATTAATCTGACTTTATCATGTGATAAATGCACACTTGTTGAAAATAATTAAGTCATTTTTACTGGTTAACTTGTTCACAAAGTCCTGATAGTCAGCAAGTCTGCACTAGTTTTAGTGGCTTATAAAGTATCTAACCTGTTTTAAAATGTAAGAAGTAAAAAAAAAAAATGTAAGAAGTAAAAGTAAAAAGTCACCATACACACCATAGTACATATACTAAAAAAGTGCTGCATTTATCATAAACATTTTAGTAGAAAACCTAAATCTTACTAATTTACAACAACAAAAAATAGTTACCCCAACTTTAATAATGACTTTTAGACATTTTAACAAAGAGCAGGCTAATTAATAATGTGTATAGGCTAATTATTCTTTCAAAGTAACTTCCCAAACATTGACAATAAATAATTTTCAACAATATGGCAATTTTGTCACACTGAGAGAGCCAAACTATCAAAATAAACCAACGTATAGTCCATATTTATCACATTTAAGACTAAACCCTGCACAAGTTCAAAAGTAGGCCAACGGAACACATCATGATAAGACACGCGCTAAAAACAACACAAACATCATTTTTCATCAAAACGACTCATTAAAACGTGCAAATCTCAAACACGCCTGCCTAAATCACTGCCAACCCGCTGCGTCTTCATTACTATTGATCCCTTATCGATAACCTGCTGCATCATTGGCTCCTGATCAAAAACAGGCCGAGAGAGAGAAAGAACAGCGCCAGCCTGATGCGTCAACAGCGCGAAACAATGGCGGAATCAAACGCGTCGCGCCTCGTTTTTTTTGGGTTAAATCGCGAGTGTGTGAGTTTGTGTCGGTGTTTGGAAGTGCGAGCGGGAGGTGTTGGTACTCACTGTCCGAGGCCATGGCTGCTCTCACGGCCGAACGCAGCGGCTCCGGAGCGGTGTAGCATCCCGCGTCTCCTCCCGGTGCCGCCGCAGCTGAATGTGCGTGTGCGCGGTGTCTGCAGTGCGCTCCGGGGACGCGAGAGGACGCACGAGGACGCACTCAGGCATGGCAAAGGGAGACAAGGGAAATATTAAATGTTTCATAGGACTTTCGGTCAAAGTTATGTGTTAAATGTGTGTAAACCTCTGATGGACTCTTACCTTTGATACAAGAAGAGAGGTTTTGATATTTTCACTTCTTCCTGTTAATTTCAACTGATGTTTTTCATTCTTTTTCAACCAATTTTCTGATTAGTCATGACTGGAATCACTTAAAATGCTGTAGACTATTTTTTTACTACATCGACTGCATGATTAGGATTAAAATTTCTTTAAACATTTATCTTGTTTTTACCTGATTTGGTGAAGTTCATTTTTGTCTTTCATCTTGTAAATATGACACATGTGGAGGTGAATCCACAGCTGTTACCTAGCAACCACACTGTAAATCTGGGCCAAAATCAACATGAATAACACAGGAATGACAATGTGACAAACTACTATGTAACCAGTGTTGGGAGTAACTCATCCATTACTGTAATAGAGTCCCCTTTTCAGTGACTCATTACTCATATAAATGTTGATAAAGTTACTTGCATATAAATGAATTGCACTGATATTCTATTTAACACGACATTTCAAGATACAAACTCCACTAAAACTGGTGTAGAAGAGTTTCTGTGGAGTCTTTTGATCTAAAGGTGAATAAAATATTATGAAGAAAAGGTTTTGACCTCACATTTCATTTAATTTCAGTAAAAGTAACAGGATTAGTGTTGTCTTAGCAAATGTGCAATTAACTTTAAGTAACTCACAGTAGTGTAGCCTAGTTACATTTTTGAGACAGTAATATTGTAATACAAATGTATTACATTTTCATCTCTGTAACTAGTAATATATTATTTATATAGTGTATTATAATTTTACAGTAACTAACCCAACACTGCTCACCACAAACACTTACAGTGAAAAAGTTATCTTGTTTTTTCTACAAATGGAGAAATACAGCCAGTTATACAGACAGATGTCTTTACGCTCATGTGAGCGTAAAGTAAATACAGACAAATGGGCGGGAATAGGTGGTAGGTGAAAACAGAGATTTTCTGAGCACTGGAGTATCAGCTGCTGGACAACACAAGGCTACTCAAACCTGCAGGAATTAATCCAAATACAACTTTGAGTAATGATGAGAGAACACTGTTGTCACATGAATAGAAATAAGATTTCTCTTTGAGGCTCAGAGGAGAAAGAATAGAATCTCACAGACTCAATTCCTGCTGAGTTTGTGACGAGGAAGCAATATTAGAACAAGATTAAAGACTCAATAGGCGACTCTGCATATGTGTCTTTTAAGAACCCATCATGTTGTGAACAAGTGTCAACAAATATTGCCTTAAAAATCTGGAACTCAACACTGAGAAGACAGTGGAGATGATCATGGAATTCAGGAAAGTCTTCCATCTCTCCAGGACCTGTGTGTCCCTAGGACCTGTACGTCTCCAGGACCCGTACGTCTCCAGGACCCGAGCGTCTCCAGGACCCGTGCGTCTCCAGGACCCGAGCGTCTCCAGGCCCCGTGCGTCTCCAGGACTCGGGGGGCTTGCAGGTCAGATAGCAGCTGACCCTTCTCACCCTGGACATAGACTTTTTGAGCCACTCCCCTCGGGCAGGAGGCTATGGTCCATCCGGACCAGAACCTCACGCCACAAGAACAGTTTCTTTCCCTCTGCTGTTGGACTCATGAACACTATAAACCTGCGACTATGTTGATCTCCTGCATTGTCACTTTAACAGTCACATCATCACCTGTCACTATTATCATCATATGTCTTTGCACTGACAGATAGCACTATTGTTCTGATTACTGTGTATATTTGCATTGGTTATATAAGTATACTTATTTCTTGCATGCTCTTATACTTGATTTGATATATTCTTAAATGTTTTTTTATTATAGTTGATGGTTTTTATTCTTTATGTGTATTTTCTGTGTTATATATGTTGCACATTAGCATCGTAACAAGTTCCTAGTTTGTGAATTTTGTTTTGTTCACTGATAATTGCAATAAAACCTTTTCTGATTCTGATTCTTATCTTCCTTTATCAATTTGGGCAAATCAGAAAACAGACTAGAGCCTAAAAAAATCATTATAAACGTAAAAATATGTGTCACGTTTTATAAAAAACTTTTTTTTTTTCTTTTCTTTAACCATTTCATTTCACAACATCTCATAAATATTTACAACGGCAAAAAAGTGTAAAAAATAGACATTCAAATTTTAGCTCAGTTTTCTGTTTTCCATTGGAATTTCTTGAAGCTCTGAGGAGTTTTTTCTGAAGGGAAAAAAACACAATGACTTATTAAGTTGTGGTGGTGATGATTTAAAAGTTTGTATATATTATTATTATTTTTACCCATCGAGTCTCGAGCCGTGAGACGAGAGATTCTAGTGTCGGACAAAGCATCTTTCCACACTTCTTCTGAAAAACAACAAAACATGAATAAACAAAGCTAAAGTAGAAATATATAAGAAATTAATCAAAGAAAATGGTTTGTTAAACAGAAAAACAAGTCAGAGCTGCTTCTTATTACAAAGGGTGTTCCACAGGGCTCCATTTTGGGCCCTCTACTTTTTACTTTATACTAATGTCTTTTCACACACGATAATATTTACTTTAAACTTTAAATTGTTCTCTCTCTCTCTCTAAATCTCACCTGACAGTTTGAAGCTTTTGGACGTTCTGTACTTCAGCGTTTTCCGTCTGATCCTGGTGCGTCCGGGTTTCTCCTGATCGAGCCCGTGATCCACCTCAACCGCACGATGCCGACGAGACTTTGAAGCCTGGAGAACAAATACAGATCAGAATGTAAAATAAACAAGATGAGTTTTGTGTTAATGTGTCTGAAGACTTCACTGACCTCTGCTGCTTGTCCGTACGCTCTGGACTTAATGGAGGCCAAAAGATCTGCTCGTCTGGACGTCTGCAGGGAACAAAAGGGAAAGATGATTTGCATTAGGTCCTTGATTTTTCAACCTTGTGATACTGCAAGACAATGTTAGATTCATGAATGTGATTAAACAATTTTCCATTTCACGATGCAAATCTGTCACTGTTGCCATATTTAAAGAGCCAGAAACAGTGACATGGACAGAATTTTCAAGATTACAAGTAATTTTTTTTGCTAGTACAAATATACTGAATGAAAATGTATTCTTCTGTGTGCTGTATATTAGTAAAGCTTTGTGAAAAGTGCCTCTAAACATGTGGACTTCTGTAAAAAAAAAAGCTTGACATGCCTCAGAAGCTGATTGACTTTTTGGTTTTCTCAGACGAATGCATCGGAAACGTTAATCTCACCTCCTTTTGAGTGGACGGTCCTTCTCCGCTGTCGTCGTCTCGAGTCGACGCTGAGCTCTGAAACTGAACACACAATGTTTCAAACACAAGTCATTTAGGTATTAGGTTATTATTTTATTTTTTTTTTTTTATTGGAACCACATTTAGCTGCAGCAAAGCTGCCGCTATTCTTACAGTGGTCCAACTCAGACCCAATTTACATCATACATAAATATACTAAAAAGAATTAAATTAGCATATGACATTAATAATAATAATAATAATTTTATTTGTATAGCACTTTTCATACCCAAGCAACTCAAAGTGCTTCACAACATAAAAAAAAATACATTAAAAATACAGCTGCAACAATATAATAAATATGAATAAAAAATAAAATCACATGTTAAAAACATAGCATATAAAAAATTTAAATTTCAATAAAAGCATGTTAAAAGGACTGTCTTGAGCCTCGATTTAAAAACACCAAGAGAAGGGGCCTGTCTCACAGTCTCAGGAAGACTGCTCCAGATCTTAGCTGCATGAAACTGAAATGATGCCTCCCCCTGTCTGGTCCTAACTCTGGGCACCAACAAGAGGTCAGTCCCCGAGGTCCTCAGAGTTCGAGTTGGCTCATAAGGCACCAACATGTCAGAGATGTACTTTGGTGCTACTCCATGGAGAGACTTAAACACAAGCAGAGCTGTCTTAAAGTCCACTCTCTGAGCCACTGGAAGCCAGTGCAAAGACCTAAGCACAGGACTAATGTGATTGTATTTTCTTGTTCCAGTCATGACTCGAGCAGCAGCGTTCTGGATGTACTGCAGCTGTTTTATAGCTCGTTTGGATCGACCGGTAAACAGGCCATTACAATAGTCTAACCTACTGGAGACAAATGCATGGATAAGCCTCTCCAGGTCAGGCTTTGGCACTATGCCTTTAATTTTGGCAATGTTTTTTAGATGGTAGAAAGCCGATGATGTTATTGACTTAATGTGGCTGTTAAAGTTCAAGTCTGAGTCAATTATTACCCCCAGACATTGTGTAACCCTACACACAAAAAAGCAGTTTTATGAATTCATTCATTCACAGCCTAAATCAGAAATATTAACATTACCACTAACTATTATGTTGCATTAGATATGTTTTCAATGATCTTCTAAAAGTTATTTTCTTTCCTAATTTAATAACCTCTTCAGGTAAAGGTTAAGGTACACTTTAATGTCCCCATAGGGGACACCAATCCAATGCTTCTGGAGCATCTCTTCAGGAGCAGTGAGCGCCGCAGTGCAGCGCTCATGGACACATCTCCTCATCTTCTTGCTAGGCTTGTAAGTAAACTTTATTTGTATAGCGCTTTTCACAGAAACAGTCACAAAGCGCTTCACAGTGAGATGATAAAATCCCTCCCTCCTCACTCAGTGACCGTAAACTGCCCTGGAGCAGCTCAGCAGAGGAGATTCACCTAAAACCCCTGGCGCCTCAACCTCCGACCACCACCAAGTGTTCCCTAACCTGCATGTTATTGGTTGGTGGGGAAACTGGAGTGTCCGGAGGAAACTCACCCAGACACAGGAGGAACATGCAAACTCCACACAGAAAGGCCCGGGCCGTGCAGGAGTCGAACCAACAACCTTCTTGCTGTGAGGCCAGGCTATCAGTTTTATCCGTTCTGCCACCGTATAGTACCCTAACCTGCATGTTATTGGTTGGTGGGGAAACTCAGTTACATTTTTTTCTTACTTTAGTCTATTTTCTATAATAAAATGTATTATGTTCACCATTTTTCCCTTCTTCCAGCTATACAAGAGAGCAGCAAAATGCACCAAAACTCACCAAACTGACTTTTTTTTTTAATTTCTGGAGGAGGACCCCCAGGCCCCTCCCTCGCCTATCTTTTATCCTTAACTTTAAAATCTCCATCAGTGCTAAACTAATTGTGACCCCCACACTGAAAAAAGTGTTGGTAGACTTGTAATTACAATTGTTCCCTGTAGATGTTGATAATTAATAAACACAAATTACACAAAAATCTTTATCAATGTCTTCAAATTACGTAGTCTCGTTTTATTCCAAATACAAGTAAATATCATTCCACTGAGTACCAGGACACTTACTAACATCATGCTAACATTCAGTAGCTGTACATGGATCTAGAGTCGCTAGCCATTGTTAAAGTGAGCCTTTTAAAAAGAATTTTGTGATCTTTAACTGACAAGGCATTTACATAGCTCGAACAAAATGGGACAGCCGCAATGC
Source organism: Mugilogobius chulae (assembly GCA_038363315.1). Classification (NCBI taxonomy): domain Eukaryota; kingdom Metazoa; phylum Chordata; class Actinopteri; order Gobiiformes; family Gobiidae; genus Mugilogobius; species Mugilogobius chulae. Next base: position 1,876,210 of record CM076406.1, on the reverse strand, counting down.
TCAAGGCACCGGTATGTGCGCAATTGTATTCTCCTCACTGTAGGATATTATAAACAGAAGTACCTTGTTCTGTTGCCACCTGTAGAAGTCCAGCACAGTCCCTTTGAGGTTCTGGACCAGGTCTGGATGGACTAGACTCAGACTGGAGTCAGACTCAGGACAGACTGAGGACTTCAGGTTCTCGTAAAGACTGTGGACGTTTGACATCTCCTGCAAAAACAAAACAACACAGACAATTCAGATGTTTGCAGCCTCACCCTGGAGAGACTCACGACTAAAGAGTGTGAGAAGAGTTTGTTCTCCTCTGTAAATGTGTTGTAAAAGAAGAAAATACAAAAATCAGTGGTTTTCAACTGTAGCCATTCACAAACACAAACGTACGCTTCCCACAAAGCGATAAAGTACTCTTTAGTCTCTGGATTTTATTTTGAAGACATAAACCTAGGTACAGTATCTGTATCTGTAGGTCAGATAATTGTGTCTACATCTGTTACTGCATCTTAAACTGTTTTTAAGACCAATGTTAAGATTGTGTTTGGACAAGAGGAAACGCATGCATTTGTAGCCTTTCATTAGGAGAGAAGTATTTTTACTCAAGTACTGTGTAGCGAGTATCTGTACTTTACATGAGTATTACAAATTCTGGTGACCTTTTACTTTTACTTCTTACCTATTTCAACAAGTATCTGTACTTTCTACTCCCTACATTTTTAAAACAGGTGAAGTTACTTTATGAGCCCATAAACTGTTTTAAAACACTCCAGAGCTGATGTGCTGTTGTGTATTAGACTCTGTAAACAAATAAACAACTGAAAATTGCCAAAAATTTTAAAATTCCTAACAATTACATATTTATCACATGATAAATGTCACAATAATTATAAGTAATTCATTGTAAAGCCAAACTCATGCTTCAACACATTACAAACCAACTTTGTGCACTGCAAAAAAAGCATTCTAGATCGGTAAATGTCTTAAAATCTGGATTTTAATCTTTATTTCTGTTTTTTTTTCTGGTTAAGATGATTTTACTTGATGTACATGGATTATGACTTGTTTCGAGGCGTTTCTGTCTTGTTTCAATAAATTTGTTCTTATTTAAAGCCAAATTATTTGCTAAGTAAGTCAAACATTTTTACTCCCCCTTTTTGGTTTTTACACAAGTAACTGTACTTTTACTTGTGAACTTCAGTACTTTTGCCACCTCTGAATCCTAAGAAATGATTTTGTGTCCCCCAAGTTGACGACCACACTTCAAAACACCACCTTTATGTAATTATTCAACATTTTATCTTTTCAAACTGGTAGAGCAGAGTCATGTGAGTCACTGTCTGACTCTTTGAGATGAGAGCAGACTGGCAGTGCGGAGCGTGGTACAGTAAGTCTGCTTCACTTTTGTGTCTGAAAAAATGTTCTAAAGCTAGAGACAAAACATCAAGTGACAAAGACTTTGTGAAAGAGAGAGAGAGAGAGAGAGAGAGAGAGAGAGAGAGAGAGAGAGAGAGAGAGAGAGAACAACATGGAAACAGACTTCTTCCCCCAGAGTAGAGGAGTGAAACAGGGCTGCAGTCTCAGCCCCACCCTCTTTAACATTTATATAGATGAATTGGCAAAATCACTGGAGCGATCTGATATCCCTGGTGTCACTCTGTCTGACACACAGATTAAATGCCTACTGTTTGCAGATGATCTTATATTGCTGGCTCCTTCAAAAGAAGCACTACAACAGCAACTGGATCATCTGCTAACCTTCTGTCAGACCTGGGCCCTGACAGTTAATCTGGACAAAACCAAGGTGATGATTTTCCAAAAACGACCCAGGGGTCTAGGAAACCAAACCAAGTTTTTCCTGGGCCCTCACGAGGTGGAGCACACACAGGACTACACATACTTAGGACTACACATCACACCTACAGGAAACTTTAACCGGGCTGTGGATGATCTCAGAGAGAAGGGAAGAAGGGCTTTCTATGCAATCAAAAAATCCTCAAACATTAATATACCCATTAGAATCTGGCTAAGAATATTCCAATCTATAATTGAACCAATAATTCTGTATGGTAGTGAAGTGTGGGGTCCTCTTGCAAATCAAGACTTTGAAAAATGGGACAAACACCCAATAGAAACCCTGCACACAGAGATTTGCAAGAGCATCCTCAGAGTGCACAGAAATACCCCCAATAACGGCTGCCGAGCGGAGCTAGGCCAATTCCCCCTGTTAATTAGAATTAAAAAAAGAGCCATCAAATTTTATAAACACCTTAAAACAAGTGACCCCAACTCCTATCACTACAAAGCCCTTCAATGCCAGGAGGAGAACATGGAGAAAAGCCCCCTAAGCCAGCTGGTCCTGAAGCTCAGCTCCTCTAACAGCACAAGACAAGCTCAGGATACGCACACACTCAGCACACAGACAATTATAGAAGTAGAAAAACAACACTACATTAACTATTGGACATCTAAAACTAAAACTCAAAGCAAACTTCAATGTTATTTGGCTCTAAACAGACAGTACACGGTGGCACAATATTTAAGCACCGTGACTGATGAGAAACTAAGAAAGACTTTGACCATGTACAGACTCAGTGACCACAGCTTGGCCATAGAGACGGGCAGACACAGACAGACCTGGCTGCCCACAGAGGACAGACTGTGTCAACTATGTCCACTCAGACAAGTGGAGACAGAGACACACTTCCTCATTCACTGCAGCAAATATGACAACATCAGAGGCCAGTTCTTCTCCAAAATGAACCAGCAGGTCCCTGGCTTTGATTCTCTACCTGAACAAACCAAAATGCAACACATTCTTGGAGAGAACAGAGTCAGCAGCTTAGCAGCAGCTAAATATGTCCGACTGTGCCACAACCTGAGGGACAACCACAACAACCACACATCTGATACAACCACCTGACCTGTGTGTGTATGTATATATATGTATATATTGTTATTTAGAATATTGATTGCTGTTTATATTGTTGTTATTACTGTTATTATTGTTATTTTTGCTTTGGCAATGTTGTTGTGCAATCGTGCCAATAAAGCCTTTTGAAATTGAAATTGAAATTGAGAGAGAGAGAGAGAGAGAGAGAGAGAGAGAGAGAGAGAGAGAGAGAGAGAGAGAGAGTAGTAAAGGCTAAATAAAATGCACAGTTTGATTTTTCACACTAGTAGGTTCAACATCTTTAAATGTCTTCAAATAAAACTCATTGTGTGTGTTTTACCTCGAGTAGACTGTTGTGTATGAGCGTCTGAGGAGCTGAAGGTCTCTCCATGAAGCTGCCACAGACCTGAGGCGGCTCCGGAATCTTCTTTCTATCAAAGGAAAGCTGGAACAACGACAATCGCTTTATTCATCCGTCCGACAGCAAGACATTTACTGTGACTAAACATAGATCTTTTAACTATTCAAAAGACACACTCACCAGTCGAGGCATCGCAGTGAAGACAAAAGCTTTCATGTGTAAAAGCTTTTTCAAAACATAAACCACGTCCAGATGTTGAGCTTCTAAAGAATCCTTCTCAAACTTCTGAACTTCCTCCCAGTCCTTCAGAGCCAAACGGATCTGGAAACATAAGAAACAGAAATGATTTTTACATGAACGGAGCAGAGTCAAGTTTATTCCTTAAAATGATATTGTTACCTGAATAATCATGATTTTAGTTACAAAGATCTCATAATTAGTAGTTACTATATAGTTTGTAGGGATGGGACGAGACAGAATTTTCACGAGACGAGACGAGCCACGAGATTGGGTCCACGAGATCGAGACGAGACAAGATTTTTAAATAATTTGCATTAATTGTTTCAATTTAGAATTTAAACAAGGCAAATTTAAAAAAAATGATTTGTATTATTTTATTGTTAGTTTATATTCTTTTAGTTTAGCTTTACCTTTCATTATATGTATCACCTTGGATTTTTATTGTTTCAACGATATGAGTTTTGACTGAATTGATCTGCTCCCCCGTGTGTAGCTCAGGCTCCGCCCCCTTTACCCTGCTTCACAGCGCTGCCGCTGATACTTCCATGCAGCTGACAGGCACCAGACACACACAGATGAGGAGACTTATTGATGATACAGGCCAAAATATCTCTTTGTGGATCTATTTTAAACTATGTTTTATGTGAAAAACACTGCGCTGTTCCCGCGATGTCCGCGCGTATATTTGACGATTATATATTTTTCGCGCTAACTTTTACAATGTTTAGGACTAATTATCTTTGTCAATATTGGTCCTATCGTTACGAAATAAAAACTGGGACAGAGTTTAGACAATTTTCTGTCAGAATAAGTCCGCTACAAGTCTGTGTGTGGAGGAGAATATTTACTACAGCTGCTCAAAGATAATAAAACTTAATTTCTTGACCATGGAAAAATCTCACGAGACAGGTCAGTACGTGTGCGCACAATATCGTGACAGTTTGATCTCGCGAGATCTCGCGGCACGAGATCTCGTCCCATCCCTAATAGTTTGTATTTTCCTTAAAAGAAAACAGTTAGGGCTAGCCTGTCTTTTCAAATTGCCTTTGAGGTGAATAAAATCATCCGCTTTTTCAGAAAGTTAATTCCAGCTGTCACTACCAGCGTTGCCAGATTTTCAGAAAGAAACAAGCATTAAAAAAAACAAAAACAAGCAAATCCAGCCATGCAGCAAAAAGTTAATAAAAAAGGTTGTGTCTCGTCACAAACAAATGTCAGTGATTGTAGAATATTTTAACAGTATTAAAAACAATATTTAAAGAAATATGCAGTCATAAATTAATGTACCTTTGTGGGTCAAACCTGAAAAATGCAGAAAAATCAGCGATTCTATCACATAAAAGCATAGGAGCAAACACCAAAGATACAACCTCAAAGTTCAAAAGCAACTTTCCAAAAAAGAAATGTAAATTTGCTAATAAAAAAGTAGACTTTTGAAGCTGATTCATAAGAGGAGTAGGTAGGAAAAATACTCAATATTTGAACAAACAGTTGCATCAAAGAGAGGTTATGCACTGACATAATTTTGCTTAGCAACATTTATAATGAGTGGCATTTCTTCAATGTATTTCTTTGTTGTCGGGGCAACGGCTTGTCTGTTAACAACAGTTGATGATTTAGGACATTTTAACTGCAACAAACGGACTCAAAAACATATTTTTTGAGAAGAAAAGCTAATAAGTTCAACTGTGTGTGATTTCAATGTCTGATAAATGTGAGAAGCTAAAGTTTATCTGCTTTACTACAACTGTTGACTTGATTTTCTCTGTTTACATGTCAGTTACAAATCAATGCTCAGTAGACTTGTGGTGGGTTGAATTTGTTATCAAACTGTAGTTTATTTTTCCTGTTTTAGCTGTTTATTGAACTTTTACAAGAGAAAATGTCCTTTCTCTTCATTAACTCTCATGCATCCTTGCCACTCAGCATGAACATTTAGAATGCTGTGATGTCACCTACATAACCTCTATTGAGAAATGGGAAATCTCGATAGAACAATTTAATCAAAAAAGCAGATTGTTACAGGGATGAGCTCAAGATTTGATTTTTATCACGATGTTGCCCAGACCTAATTTGGTGTGAGATCAGAAGAGACAGAGGGTTAAATCATGTGTGTGTTTTGAACCTTTTCTGGAGGATCTGCCGTCTGACAGTGAAACAGCGAGTACAGAAGATAAAGTCCTCCCACTCGGATCTGAAACGTGAAAGGAGGAAGCAGGAACTCGTAGGCCGTGTCCAGAACCAGACGAGTGAATATCTGTTCTCATGTTTCGCCGTTCCACTGAAAAAACAAGACAAGAGTTATTAAGTAATAAATGTGACAAGAATAATAAACCAAACACTAACATGGCTGCTTTGGATAAAAGTGTTAATTTTCTTATTATTTTGTTTGCTAAATCAGAGGCGATTGTTGTTGAGATTTTGGGCAAGACAAAAAACGTATTGAATTGAAAATTGAATTGAGATAAGTACATATAAATAGCCTGAAATTTAGATATTTGATTATTACAACGTCCTTCACTGACAATAATATTTATCCCAGGAAAAATATGTAAAAAGTAAGAATCTGAAGCATTTTGTTTGACAGCTAACAAAGAAAATCTGTCGCTGACTTTTTCAATATTGTAAATTTGTTTGTATTACCTGTACATTTTCATTCCAAAGGAAGAACATAAGGAGTTACATGAGACACTAAGTTTTTAATGTTCATTTTGTCTGTTTTGTCTTATCGTGTCACATAAATTGCCAAAACTGCACTGTGTCATCTTAAGTCAAATGTGAGAGACGAAAAGAGTTTTGTCAACAATAGTCCTAATTATCCATCATTTTGGTTGAGTAAAACAAACAAAAAAAGCATAAAAACTCACTAGAAAATCTGCTCAAACTTCAGGTCCCTCCAGATTTGGCTGAAAACTTCGAACGCACGGACTCGGTTTGTTGGAATCGGGACAGAAGCAGGTCACAGTCCGCCTTCACCAAAGTCCGATATTGTTTCATCTTTTTACGCGTTTAAAACATCTACATTCTACACAATCTGCATGTTATGTTTAGAACTAGATTTAACCTCAACTAGAGCACATTTTTACACATTAAAACTATAAATATGGCTTGTTTTTGTCACGTAAAAGTGAATAAACGTGATAAAAACAAACCAACCGCCGCGGGATTAGTGCGTCATCAGTGAGAGACCCGAGAGAGCTTCAGGTTTTTTTTTTTTTTTTTTTTTTTTTTTTTTTTTTTAAATCATATCGTTTTTATTTACATTTTTTTAGTCTTGTATATAGCCTATAGTTTCTTAAATCGTTGTGTTATAATCAAAAACTTCAATAAAGAACATAAAATCAAAAACTAAATTACGAAATAATGGTTTTCCTATATTTTAAAAAGACTTTTAGCTGGACTTCCGGTTGCTGCGGGTTGACGCATGCGCAGCCCGGATCCCGTTTCCGGGTACGGATTCCGTTGCTACTGTCATTGCCCACTTCGTACCTCTGCCCACTTCGTACCTTTTAGAGCAACTGCGCATGCGCCGGCCGAAATTACGTCTTTTAAGCACATTATTTGTAAGTGTACACTTGATATTATTCATTTATACTGATATTTATTTATGTATCTCACAAAGGTTTGCCAAAAGAAAGCCCAAAACGCCGCACTTAATTATCGCCGTTTTAAGCTAGCAGTTAGCAGCCGGAACTAGCTTAATCAGGCATTTACGGCTTTAAAATAGTAATAATCTCACTTTACAAATAACTGCTTTGTTTTAATCTGTAAGGGGGGTTTACGTTTACCAGTTTAGTTTCGTCTGTGGTTAATTTAAAATTTAAAACGAATAAAACAATGTAAAAGAAGTAAAGCTAAAGGTACGAAGTGTGCTTCCGGTACGAAGTGGGCAATGACAGCTACAGTACCTTTTTTTTTTTTTTTTTTTTTTTTTTTTTTTGACACTTGTTTTTTTTTTTTTATTAGCAACACAAAATAGACATTCAACGAAGCAAATCAAGAAACAAATAGACACACAGAAACAAATATACAGACAATAAACAAACAACAGCAACAAAATAAACAACGAAACAGCAACAAGAACAACTATACTAGACTAAAAAAAAAAAAATAATAAATAACATTAGACGAACAGACAGACAAGCAAGGAGGTGTTTTTTTTTTTTGTTTTTTTGTTTTTTTTTTTAATAACAAGGATTTTCCAGTTTTGTTTTGTTTTTTTGCACTTTAAGTCTTGTTTAATTGATTAATTTACTGCAGAACATCATTTATCAGACAGCAGACAGGTGTAAGTACATTATTATTATTATTATTATTATTATTATTATTATTATTATTAAATATGGTTCGACCTGTCACATGTATTTTAAATGTTCCCATAAACTTTCAGAACAACACACATTTGCAGCACTAAACACTCAAATTTCATTTAATTTATAATCGTCGTATATAGTTAGTGCTTTTAATGCTTTTTTGTTTTTGCTATCCTTTAATGCCCTAAAGTAACATTTTGTCTCAGCCAGAAACTCTATAATCCTGGGTGTTTTCTGTGACCACTTTGACTTATGAATATAGTTTCTCCCCAAAATAATAATTAGGTTAATTAAATATCTTATTTTGGTATCTGTATGTTTCGAAAACTGTAGTATAATTTCCTTTTTCTCCAACTTTACATCGTTATTTTGAGTCTTTCTTTTGATAAAACTTTCAACCTCCAACCAAAAAGATTGTACAAAAATACATTCAAAAAAGAGATGTGATGTTGATTCTGGGAGCATTTTACAAAAGGTGCAGTTCAAATTGATTTCATTGTTGAATCTTTTTAAGTATACATTTGAGGGATAGATATTATGCATAATCTTAAATGTAACTTCCTTAGTTTTGTTGTACAGACAATATTTTGACACTTCATTTGTAATATATTTCCAATTAATATTTTTTTCAAAAATTGTGTTCCATTTATACTGACCAACACTAACATTTTTGTTTTTTAGGATTTTCCTAATAAATTTATTGTTGCATTTTTTGTCAATTAATTTTATGCCTCCAATCATAGGGCAAAGGTCCAGCTTTAGATTATTCAAGTTCTCAGTGGTTTGATACATGCTTACAACACCTGCAGGGATTGAGTTCCTCACCATGTTGAATTCTGTTTCTGTAGTAATGAGATTGTATTTTCTAGTAAAGTCAGTATAGTTATAGAATATACCATTTGTGTTAAACATTTGAGATATTAATAAAACATCTTTACTAAACCAGTTATGAAGAAATAAACTTTTCCTTTTATATTTAATATATTTGTTGTTCCATATTGGAATACGCCCAGGTGCAAAATGGTGTTTGTATGCATCACTCCATGAAAGTAAAGTTTGCCTGTGAAAATTTGATAGTTTGATGGGGAGTTTTGCAACATCATAATCACATTTTAAAAGGAGTTCAATACCACCCACTTTTTCGAAAACCAAGTTAGGAATGAGGTACCATAATTGCTTTTTATTTATCATATAATTTTTTAACCATTTAGTTTTTAACATTGTATTAGCCATTTCAAAATCTATAATGTCTATGCCTCCATCTTTCATAGAGTTGCATAATATCTGTTTTCTAAGGTGATGACATTTATTTTTCCAAATAAAGTTAAAGATTTCTTTATCTATAAGCCTAATTGTACTTTTTGGGACACTCATTACCATTGCTGGGTATATGAGTCTAGACAGACCTTCACCCTTGGAAAGTAATGCACGGCCATAGATGGATAAATCTCGTGAAAGCCACAAATTAAACCGACTTTTAACTTTTTTTATTAAAGGAAGAAAATTATTCTGATTTCTTTGATTTTGATTCCTACTTATCTTGACTCCCAAATATGAAATCTCATCTTTGACAGGGATATCATGAACTGATGTTTCAGCCAATACACCATCTCTAATTGCTAATAATTCGCATTTGTTAATGTTGACTCGAAGTCCAGAGGCTTGGGAGAATACTGTTAAGCACTGAATAGCCTTCTGAATCTCAGACTTCCTTGCAAGAAGAGGGTTGTATCATCTGCCAATTGACTACATTTTATTCATTTTCACCAATAAAGATTCCATTAAAGTGATTCTGATGAATAAAAATTGAAAGTGCTTGCGTTACCAGCAAAAACAGATAGGGGGCGATAGGATCGCTTGTTTGATCCCCCTGTTGATATTAAACCGCATAGTAGTCCCTGAGTGCAATTTGACAGAGCTGGTACAGTTTTTATACATAATATGAATTATTTTTTGAAAGTATTCTCCAAAGCCGAAGAAGTCTAACAGATCATATAAAATGAGTGCTCTATCGAGTCAAATGCCTTGTAAAAATCGACAAAGAGCATGATCCCATGTAATTTGCTATGTTGCTATGTCGTTTGTTATTTTTAGTTTTAAGTGAACTACTAAATAAAAGCTAAAGCATTTTATTTTTTCTTCTTTTATTATTGTTTTTAGAATTATTAATATTTGTTGTATTGTGTATTGCACGTTTTCTGTTGTGGAAATTGGAAATATAAATAAAACCTATATACTTTTGTCTGAATCAATCATTATTTGTCACACAATTTGGACAGATATTATTATTATTTATTTAATTATTTAATATTTTATTTTTGTTATTTTTTATCAACCCTACTAGTTTGCATTTAGTACATTTAGTGTTCTAATAATATTTATTTCACCGTATTTCTTTCTGTCCTGGTTCTGTTTTTACCGGTGTCTCTTTAAACTCTAACCCGGATGTGTGCGGCTCTCCTCGGACGTAAACAGACGTTACGCCGCTGACGTGGAGCTCCACTTTCTGCTCCAAATCTACGGCTTTATCCGCCTTTATCCTGCTTTCTGCTTCTTTATTCGTTTCACCAGAAACACCAAAACTAAACTCGTGATATTCACTGAAAACCGAGCGGGTTACAGGTTTTAAAGTTGTTATATAAGGCGAAATAAGATGGCGGACGATGCTAACAAACCGTTCGCAGGACTCGCAGATGTGTCTATATCCGAGGACATCGCTGTGGAAGGAGATATTTCTGTTCCCGTGGCGTCTTCCAGGTAAAATATCTGAAATTTGAGTGAATTTATGATCGTCCAAGTAAAATCAATGGTATTTCTGTGGTTATACGAGTCTGAAAGCTGAAAAACTGCTAATATTACTATCTTTCTAGCATTTAACGTGTTTCAATCGTCTTAGCTTATCATTATTTGCTTAAAGTTGTGTTAGATTGGTTTGTACTTGTCTGAAGAATCTTGTATTGACCTTTGAGTGCTCAGAAAATGTATGTTTTTACCTAACACCTAGCTCCGCCCACTTCTTTGTGAGTTTTTGCAATTATCTAAAAAAAAAAAGGAAACTATTCTGAAAGCTCACAAAGACAAACATAACCTTCTGCTTATTACTGTGTGAAAAAACAGTGTTGTTTCATTAATAATAATCTTGTTTAGTAAAAAATTCTTTATCCAGAAGCCTTCACTTACCAGATTTATACTTTTATTTGGCTAAAATGTGTTCTTAATCATTGCTGACAACGACTGAACTGAAAATGTTTTCTTGTAGCCAGACCATGATGTTATATAAACCATTAGTGGAACAACAAGTTAGAAAAATAGTTAAAATTGAACTGTTTGCGCAAAGAAAACAATCACTTAAAGCTGGGTTACGTGACATTGTTGTAAGTTCTTGTAAAAGCTGTAAATGCAGGATTTTGTGACAACATCAGACTTCTGTGTGCTGTCTGAATCTAATCATTCTAGAGATCAGACTGTTGTCGAAAATTCGGGTAACAAGGACAAGCGTGACGTTTTGCTCGTTCACAAGGGAAAATATCAGGAGTAGATGGTAAAATACTTAAGTTTGAAAACCGTAAACAACTATTGTGCAGTGGAGTGTTAAACATAAAGACAATGTGATTCCACCTTAAGTTATAAGTTTGGCCAAAAGAACCACAAACGCGAGAAAAGTCTATTCACCAATGTCACCAAAAGTAAGACCTATTTATTCACACTCTGGTCAGTCGAAATGCTGTCGGTTGGCCGTAATTTTTCTGTAGCACAGCAGTGAGTTTAAAGCACTGACACTGACTTCTTCAAGTCTGTCTTCATTTTACTTCAGTTCACCAGGAGTTCTAAACTGAGCAAAGCCTAATTAACTACAGGAGCTAAATTCAATCTGAATGCTTACATTAGATGGGTTTTCCACATCCAGAAAGTGTGAACTCGTCAGAGGAACAGATAAAGAGTTTAACAATGACAATGCAATCAAAATACAAATAAAGAATGTGAACTTAGCCACAGAGTGATTCCCTGTGTTTTGTATCTATTGTTGTGTGTCGTTTGTGTCTTTATTTTCTGAGAAATTAGTAAAGTGAAGCTGCTTATTTGGCGACTGGCGTTGCCACAACAAAAAACGTCATAATGACGCTCGACCCCGAGAACAATGTTTTTTTATTTCTTGACAAAAGCCAAAAGCAGCGCTCTGATTGGCTGTGCTTGGGTGGTCCGCCCTGTTTCCCTTTGTTGTCTGCAAAATTAACAGTTTTGACCAAAATGTAATGCCTGTAGATATTAATAATAAGAGAGAAGAAGAAATATCAGCTTCCAGTTTTGATGTATGAAAATTAAGTACTCACATTTTTACTGTGAATACTAATGCTGCGTTCTAGACAACTCATATGTAAACATTATGGCTATTGCTAACCTTTAGGCTAAACAAAAGTAACGGTAAATGACCTGTAACCAATGTTTACACCCAAATAAATTTATTGAGGTGATTGTTGAGCTCGTATGTGAAGTGGGGCTTCCTCGATCAGGTCCCAGTTCACAAGTGGTATAGTTCGAGTGGCGTTCCAGCGCATTTTTACAATTTGGAAGTGGGAAATATCACAGTTCCCAGTTGCCTGGAACGCACCATTACTCACAGTAAAAAAGTGAGTAAGACAGCATACTAGCTGCTGTCTCACTAAATGTGAGATGGCAGCTAGTATGTTTTTTCTCTAAACTTTGCTCTTATAGAGGGATTTTTTTGTTTAGTTTTTTTTTTGTTGCGTTCGCACCCGCCCGGCCTCCAGAAAGAGCCACTGCTCATCGACACAAACCGTGGAAACAAGTCGAAAAAGCTCCGTTGTCAGTAACTACAAGAGTTTAAAAAGAGAAAAACACTGTTTCAAGCTTCAGGAGACAGACGTCTGTCAGACCGGTTCAGACCTGATCCAAACAGCTGCTCTCAGCCTGTGTCGTTGTTTTATTCAAAGAAGTTTCCTCAGCTAAGCAAATGGAGAAACGGGTCAGTAGAGCGGAAAGTGACGTTGACCGAAAATCCCTGTATTGGTGAATACTTGATTTGCTTTTCAGCTGTGGAGTTATTTAATTAGAACTGACAAATTAAATATAACAAATACATTTTTCTTTCTGATGCGCAGAAGTTTAAGTGTTTCTTATCTTTTGTGTTTTCCAGACGCGATGACGAGCTGTCGACCCTGGACGAGCCGGTGAAGGAGACAGTTCTGAGAGATCTGAGGGCCGTGGGGAATAAGTTTGTCCACGTTTTGTATCCGAAGAGAAGCTCGGCGCTGCTCCGGGACTGGGACCTGTGGGGACCTCTGCTGCTCTGTGTGACTCTGGCTCTGCTGCTGCAAGGAGGAGCGTCTGACAGTCCGGAGCAGGGCGGAGGAGGGCCACAGTTCGCTGAGGTGACGACAGTTCTGGGGTTTTTAAATGTCTAGTTCTGAATGTTGTCTCTTGGGTTAATTTTTAGGCAGTGGCACATCATATTTTCAGACGGCTTTTGGTAGAGAAATAAACACTGAATACAGGACAACCAGCTCTGGGGAACATTCCTCAGTCACATGACATTTCCACGCTTCATCTGTGTCATTGAGCTGATCTAAAACATTATATTATCTGCTGCCTTCACAAGTCTGACTCTGGCCAAACTTTTTTCCTTGGTGAGCGGACCAAAGCGTAACGATAACTAAACTTATTTTTGTTTTCAACTGGATCTTTTACCCTGGATTTTCTCAATGAAGCCGTGTCACAGAGTAGAGGCGGGGTTAACGCAAAACTGACCAATCAGAACAACCAAGCTGTGGACTTCAAACGGGAGGAAATGTCAATCATGAAGCGAAATATATTAAGTATTAAATCTAAAATCTATAAACGAAGGAAACGCGCTGCAGCTTCAAGTGGAGTCTGCACTTACGAGGCCAATCACAGACACAGAAGTTACACTGCAGAGTTCATTTAAATATCCTGCATGATATATCCAGACTAAAGCACAAATGTGCAACATCACCAAACATTTAATAGATCGAGCTTAGTCTGAATGAACTGTGTCCTTAGCTCAGACTTTTGTCTGAGTCAAAGTGATGCGTAAAGATCCACAGCCAAATGTGCACCAAGTGCAGACATTCAATATTTCTGACAATGAAAGAGTTTATTAATCATCACAGATTAAACAGGATTCTTTAGTCTAGTTACTGTTACATATTAGATCTAATGGCTCCTCTTTATAAATACCCTAAGTGCATTGCATTGATATAAAAGAATACGCCATGACTTTCACATTTCCTCATTTCTCCACTGCTCTCTCTCTCTCTCACTTCACAAACGTCTAAATTCTTGTTTCTGACTGGCCAGTGCCTTGTCTTTTTAACTTATTCGGGAAACCTCAAAACCTGCTCCTGGTCTGGAGCATGTTATGAGTTTGTCTCATGTTGCCATAGAGATCCGTCCCGAGAGGAAGTGATCCAGTTTTATAGGACCAGACCAGGTTTAACCCAGAGCTTACCCCGCTAAGACCAAAATCTAGCTTCGTAGTACAGGGCTCAGGTGTTTGTGATACTTACTGTTTCTCTCTCTTCAGACGTTTATAATATTGTTTCTGTCTTCAGGTGTTTATAATACTTACTGTTTCTCTATCCTCAGGTGTTTGTGATCGTGTGGGTCGGCTCCATCGTCATCACGCTGAACTCCAAGCTTCTCGGAGGACCCTTTCGTTCTTCCAGAGCCTGTGCGTGCTGGGTTACTGCATCATGCCTCTGACCGTGGCTCTGATCGTCTGCAGAATCGTCCTGCTCTTGGCCAACAACAGCGTGAGCTTCGCCGTGCGCCTGCTGGTCGTCAGCGCGTCGTTCGGCTGGTCCACGTTCGCTTCCACGGCTTTTCTCTCCAACAGCCAGCCGCCCAACCGAAAAGCTCTGGTGGTTTATCCCGTTTTCCTCTTCTACTTTGTGATCGGCTGGATTATTCTGACTTTTTCACCGTGAAAAACAAACTTATTTAAGTGAAAGACAATTAAAGCGTGTTTCTGGAGATGTTTGCTTTGGCATTTTTAAACTTTACGACTAAAACAACAGGCTCTGTGCACAAAGACACCAGGCTGTGTCACTGTTTTCTGTTTTTGACCAAAAACATCTAATCACAAACATCTGCTGCAGATATCTGTTATACAGTGGTCCCTTGTTTATCGCGGGGGTTACATTCCAAAAATAACCTGTGAAAGGAGAAACCCGTGAAGTAGTGATCTTCATTTTTTACCAATAATTTCAGTTGCTAACCTGCCTGGTTCTGATGTTTAGTGTCCTTTGTACAGGTAATAATGCTCTGAACACATGATTCACCACCAGATACAACAGCGCGAGTCGTTTATGGGACGTTTAAAGGCTCGTGCAGACAGGATGCGATGAGCGTAAATGTCGCTTGAAATCCCATTTATGTGCATGTGGCTGTCAGCGGCACCTCAGGGCGCTCCTCTGCTGACAGACACATACACATGAATGGGATTTCAAGCGAAATTTGCCGCTCATCGCATCCTGACTGCACTAGCCATAAAGAGGGACGGTGCTGTACGCTTTCACCTGCTCTGCTTTTGTCACGTTGCCCGTCACGTTGCGCTCCACAGCCGACCACAGAGCCACGGATCACACGGGCTCCAGAGCTGACAGAAACACATCCAAGACTCTAGTGAAGTCACAACACGCTCCTCAAACACATCTCTGAACTACACAAATGACGTTCCAGCATGAACAAACTTATCATGGTAACTACGAGCTCAAAGAGTCAAATCCTCACCTGGAGAAACGTCCGAGCGTCAGGTCAGCTTCCCCTGCATGATCCAAACTGTCTTAAGTTTTATTAAAGAGCTTCTGTGCTGTTGCCTGTGAATGCTGCGATGTGATACGGTCCAAACAGTGTGTTTGAGAGAAAAACAGCTTACAGCGCACGTCTATAGGACCAAGCACACTGTAAAAAAAATGCAAAATTGCACTAAAAAAATCCACGAAACAGCGAAGCCGCGGAAAGTGAACCACGTTAGAGCGAGGGACCACTGTATATCAAACAAACCAAGCTCTTGAATAGTACAGAGTTCGTACAGTCATGGAAAATCTGAAAATCAGGGAAAATGAAATCCAGCTTCCAGGCCCAAGAAAAGTTTTGTTCAAGGACGACAAACGGGTCTCGAAACTAACGCCGTCCCGTCGTCCCAGGGACCAAAAAAAAGAGGCTGGGAGGATTATAACTTTTCACCGACACAGTTCCACTCTTGTTTGATCAGGACACAGAAAAATCACAAGCTTTTGAAATTTGGCTATATTGTAACTGAATCAAGTTTAAAGGATTTTCTATATATTTAGGAAGAAACTATGGCATGTACAGATCAATTTTGTTCATCGTAAAACACAAACATGAGCTAAAACAGCTTTGAAATACAAACAGTTCTATTGACTTCCTGTTCAAAACTGATAAGTCATTGTAAAATTTAACTTAATAATCCACAGACTTTAAAAACTACTATTTTTGTTGTTGGGAAGTGTCGACATGACAATTTTTGAAACCTACATGTTTTACTCTGAATCAGATTATTTGAGTAATCACAAGTAAATACGAACTAGTGGGCGGGGATAGGTGGTAGGTGAAGACAGGGATTTTCTGACCACAGGAGCATCAGCTGCAGAACAATACAAGATTACTGAAACATGCATGAATCAATCCAAATACAACTTTGGGTAAACTAATGATGAGCACTGCTGTAACGTGGTTAAAAAGTAGATTTGACATAAAAGATCTCCTTTAAAACATTTTCTTAATTTAAAACTTTAATTTCAGACTTTCTTATGTCAGACTCTTTAGATTCTGCAGAAACCTGTTAGCGCACCAGCAGTTGGCCGGTGCTGCTGTTCACAGAGCCTGTTGTTGTAAACCTCATTATTGGGACAAAAACTGTTTCATTTTCAGCTCTCGATGGAAGAAGTTTGGATTTAAAAAACTCACAGGAGCTTCATTTACACAAAGAAAGTTTAATAAATGTTCTGCAAAGTGCCAAGCTCGACGTAAACCATCTCAGACGCGTTTAAAGCCTGAATACGGGACTTTTCAGACTAAACTTTAAACCGGATCTGCCTTTTGAACGACGACTACTGACTCAGAGAGAACACTAGGTGGCGCTGGAGGTGGGTGAATGTTTACAGAGACAGAGGCTTGTACATAATGAGGGAAAGCTTTATGAATGTTTTAGGGCTATTTCTATGTTCTGTTCATATTTAACAAACGTTCTGTTCTGAGCTGGTTCGGCCGTGGAGACAAGTTTAGGGATGAAACAAGTTAATTATTCAGAACTAATCAATTAGTTTAATAATCTTCGGTTTTAGGAATCAGATATCAAAATGACACTAGACGTATGCAGTGTTGGGGAAAAATATTTAAAAAGTAATTAGTTACTACTTACTTTTTAACCCTTGTGTCCTGTTAGGGCCTTTTTTACTTTACTTAAAGGGGCACTGTGTAAGAAAATAAACAAACAAAGTGATTTCCACGTTTGAACACCAGAGGGAGCCTTTCACATGCATTTTGCCTATTAAGCATGCTGCCATCTAGCGTCAATAATCCACATTCCGGCCCGTAATAAAACATTTCAAATACGTATAAATGTATCACAGTTGATGTGGATTGGTTAACAGTGCTCTCTTAAGTATTCATGTTGTAAAGAATAAATATGATTTAAATGTTTGTGGACTATATGTGATCATTAAATTCCTCTCAATCTTACACAGTACAGCCCCTTTAAAAAAAAGGTGAAGTAAAAGGCTCTAACAGAACTTAAGGACGGCACATTTGAAAATATGGCTCAAACTAAGGTTTGTAACAAGAAATCATTCAAAAATTTCCAAAACTGTAGCAATGGTGGACAATTTAAAAATGAAAAAAGCCAAAAAATGTAGTTAACTCCCAACGGGACACAAGGGTTAAACATGTAATCATTTCTACTTACAGTTACATTACGTTGGGATTACTTTGTGTGAAACATTGCAAACATCGAATAAATATTGTATTTTATGTTTGATTATTGGCATTTAAACTGAGGTTTAACAGGCTTTAATTAACTAAAATCAACAATTAAAATGATTCTGAGCCATTTTCCAGCTGCTCATCTGTGTCTCTGAACTCAAAGAGATTCAAGATTTTTTTTTTACTTAAAAGTAACTAAAGGTATTTTGTCAGTAACTGTAATTTATTAACTACAAGTATTTTCACAGTAACAAAGTTTCACTACTAATTACTAAAAATTATAATCTATTTACTGTAATAGGGGTGTCTCCACCAGCCCTGTTAGTATCTACTCTGCTCTGTTTCCACTAGACCTTTTTCTCCAGAACCCAGTATACTTTTTTAGTCCCTGCTGGGCTTTGGTTCTAACCAGGCCGAGCAGTTACTAAACCGTTCTGACACTGATTGGACAGAGGCTGGTGGAATTAAAGGTTTCCATGGTGTTGCTAAGGATTTTACTTTGTTATGGTAGTTGCTCTGGAGATAGAACCACATTCTAAAGAGCAATGGAGACGCAATCAAACCGAGTTGCTTGTTTCCATAATCTAATGATAGCACATTCTGGAAAATAAAATTGAATTGAATAGAGAAGAGTAGAGCAGGTACTAACAGGGCTAGTGGAGATGCCTCATAAGTTACACCCAACACTGCACATGTAAACGTGTTTTTAATGGAAAAAAAAGTTGTTTTACGACAAAAAGTGGCAAGTTGAATTGAATGAAATAAGAACATTATCTCTACTTCGGACGATTTCATTTGTTTAGTAAATTTATCTGCCATTCATTCATTCATTAATTTTCTACCGCTTAATCCCATTTGGGGTCGCGGGTGACTGGAGCCTATCCCAGTAACTGTGGGCCTTAGGCGGGGAAACACCCTGGACAGTGGCCAACTCATCGCAGGGTTATCTGCCAATGGAACAAAACTTAAAAATACTTAAAAATAAAAAACACACATTTTGTTCTTAAATGTAACTCTTTTAACTTGAAGTGTGTCACCTGCTTCGATCCTTTTGCATCAGGACAACTTCATCAAACCAGGACCTCACCTGCCTTGTGCTCTGAAACAGTTTGGGTCGTGTAAGTCGTTATTATTTACCTTTATTTTGCCAGGCAAAACATTAAGAACAAATTCTTATTTACAATGTTGGCCATGTGTACAAGAACTTTTCCAAATCCCAGGTCATTGGTGTTGAATAGAAAAAGGTATTTTCAGTCTCCAGGTGTTGTAGAGTCCTGCCTCAAGTGGAAGAGTTCAATCAAGGTCTTGTTCACACTGAGGGAGGATTTATCATCAATCTACATCCCAACCCTCACCTGTGGTCATGAGCTTTGGGTAATGACCGGAAGGACAAGATCACAGATACAGGAGGTCTAAATGAGTTTACTTCGCTCAGTCGAAGGAACTCAGAGTAGAGCTGCTGCTCCTCCAAGTCAAGCCAGATGAGGTGACTCTGTTCCTCCTGGACGCCTCCCTGCTGAAGTATTCAAGCTTGTCTCATCAGGAGGAGGCACAGTGGTTCCCAACCTTTTTCGTCATTGTCACACACTGAGTTCCCCCTATGTCATGTCTTTTTAGGGGTATTTTCTTTTCCTTTACTTATAAACATTCATTTATAACCATTGCACTTTATTGTTTTATTGGATTTCATGTATAAAAAAACAAACAGCCTCTTAACCTGGTAAATGTGCTGCAAATAACAGTTTTTGCTTTACAATTCTTGCAATTCTACCTCTCTTATAAATCTGCAAGCATCCCAAGTACCTCCTGGCAAATGGTCGTGTACCATTTAAAACCAATCTGCTCAGGGACTACAGGTGGAAATTAGCATTCATGCTATAACCTGGCACCAGCATCTCTCCTATGACTTTTGTCTTGGATAATGTATTGTTGTGCGCTGTCCCAGTACAAATAAATGCATACCATACCATACCCCCTGCGGTCCACATACCGCTGGTTGGGAAACACTGGCCCAGGGGAAAAGACCTGCCAGGACACCCTGAAGGGACTGTGCCTCTCGTCTGGCCTGGGAACGCTTCAGAATTAATAATAGTAATAACTTAAGCACTTTTCAAAAACAAGTTACAATAAAACACTGCACATAAAACAATTCTCCTGGAAAAGTTGGAGGTGAAGTGTGTGTGGTCAGGAAAGTCAGGGCCTCGCTGCTCAGACTGCTGCCTCTGCGACTCGACTCCGGATAAAACAAAAGAAAACAGATGGATCCATTGGCAGATAGTTTTATTTAACAAATCTAGCTTAAACCAAGATAATGTTTATGAATTCAAGCAGTTTTAACTTGTCTTTTAATTAAACTTGTCGATTAATCGAAAGAAATAATCCACAGAACAAACATTTACAAAAACAATGGTCGTTTGCAGCTCTTAAAGGCATGTTTGGATTAAATCTTTACGAACTGGACCAGAAACCCTCTCACTGGAGGCACCAGCTGAGCCACTAAACCAGAAGAACCGATGCGTTTGATGGGGAAATATTTTTGTAAACATCTATTTTTGGGAGATTTTTCTGTTTTTGAAGGAGTCAGAAATGGACTGACCAATCAGAACACAACTTAAGTTTCATAATTAACTTTAATTTATGGTTTAAATAAGAAAATAAAACCTAACAAATCTAAATGGTCTGTTTGCTTATTTGTTTAAGTTAGTGTTTTATAATCTTTTGTGTGTGGGATCTGGGCTGTAATTAAACAACATTCACGTTTTTATCTAAAATTCTGAATCACAGATCAGAAAAGTAGATTTTACAAAACACATCCTCTTTAAGTTCAAGAAAAAAGCATAATAAGTCTGTTTTAATCTGTATTTTTTATATAAAGACAGCGCTAAAGAACACGTTTAATCACAAATGAAATGCCTGTCGGAAAAATCAAACAAGGAACTTCACCACAATCCTTCAGCTCCAATACAAACGTTCATTCAAACAAAACCAAAAAGAATCGAAGGCGAGACGCTGCAGAGAAACGTGAAATAAAGAAACATGGAGAAATAAAAATACTGAAGCTCTTCCATCATGTTTTATATTAAATTCATGTGTAAAAAGTGGCTAAAGATGCACGTATTTGGTAAGTGTCATTGTTTCGTGTTGTTGACATTAAATTACAACAAGAAAAATGCATTTAAACAATTGAAATTTCAGCTGCCACACATCTGTATTAAATATGATTGGGTTGTAAAACGTTGTGAACTAGTTTAGTTTGTCAAAAAAAAAAAAAAAATTCAAGATCTAGACCTTTCCTTCAGTAGACTCTCCCTTCACAAGATGGCTGCCGGAACTGGACATCTGTTGCCATGGGTTACGCAGGACTAAAGCAAAACTAATGCAGGACTAACTCAAGATTAAAACAGGACTTTAACATGGGACCAACTGAACATTCTACAGCTGTATGATGCCACCTTCCCGAGCCTAATAAAGCAGGACCAAACCAGGACCAAACCAGGACTAAACCAGGATTAACGGAAGACTAAAGCAGAACAAAAATCTGGACTAAAACAAGACTAACCCAGGACTTAACTAGAACTGAACCAGCACCATACCAGGACCAAAGCAGGATTAAAGCAGGACCAAAGCAGGACTAAAGCAGGACCAAAGCAGGACTAAAGCAGGACCAAAGCAGGATTAAAGCAGGACCAAAGCAGGACTAAAGCAGGGCTAAAGCAGGACTAAAACAAAACAAACACAGGATTTAAACAGGACTAATGCAGTATCGAACCAGAATTAAAGCAGGGCTAAAGCTGGACTAAGGCAGGACAAAAAACTGGACTAAAACAAGACTAACCCAGGACTTAACTAGAACTGAACCAGCACCATACCAGGACCAAAGCAGGATTAAAGGAGGACTAAAGCAGGGCTAAAGCAGGACCAAAGCAGGATTAAAGCAGGACTAAAACAAAACAAACGCAGGATTAAAACAGGACTAATGCAGGATCGAACCAGAACTAAAGCTGGACTAAAGCAGGATAAAAAACTGGACTATAACAGGACTAAATCAGGACTGAACCAAGACTAAAGTAGAACTAAAGCAAGACGCAAGTTTAGCAGAGCGTGGACCTTAAAGCTGTAGTAGCTGATTTTTACACTGCAAACACAATTTAGGTTTTAAATCTGACATTTTCCTCTTGTAAATCTTTCGACACATGGTTAGTATCCACATGTATTTATTTTGGTTGCAATTATAGCTTAAACTTCTTTTTACAAACAACAAAGTGAAATTGGAGAGGACCACCCCAGCTCAGCCAATCAGAGCGCAGCATTCAGCTCCTGATTAGAACTAAAATTCTTTATTATTCAGTTCAGACAAAACTCAAGAGATCATTTATTATTAGTGGGAAGAACAAAGCTTACTAATTTACAACTAAAAAAGTTAGCTACCCCACCTTTAATGGGGCCTCTGAGTCAGACCTTAAATCCAAGACGACCAAAACCAAGGTAAGGCCAAATCCATGAAACCAAGACCTTAAAAAAACAAAAAAAAAAGAGAACGGGCCTAAAACCAAGACCCAATGTGTAAAATAGTCCCATATTTCAATGAAAACAGAAAACGTATAAAGGCTTTTGAATACTTTTTAAGCATCTCATTTTCAACTAAATTAATTTGTAATACATTGTAAGACATTTACTTTGAACAAAACATCGTAAAGAAATGATCCGCAGTGTCTCGGCTTCGTACTTTTTGTTGGGAACAGTCTTTGATCGAACAAGAATTTCAACTAAGGAACTACAAAAAAGACAAGTCTCGGCGTTTCGTGAGCTGCGTGAAAGTCCTCGTAGTGTTTGAAAAGTCTTCTTCAGTCGGCGTCGGGTTGGTCCACTGCACGATTATGTCCGTCTCGATCGAACATGTCTGGAGTTGTGACGAGATTAAGTTAGAACAGTCGTACGATCGAATAAGAGCTGCGTTTGAATATCCAGTTTCCCTTGTGTTGAAGAATCGTGACAGCAGAGTGAGACCTCCTGTCGCTGTGTCTACAACATGACTGACTGTCGTAATTTTTATTCATGGAGCTTTGGCTTTGCAGAAATTAATTTAAAGTGCCTTTTCTGTTGTCACGGCGACAGAGGAGAGCTTATTTCACTTGTTTGCTAACTGTAGTTGGAGGGTTTTTTTTTAATGATACACTTTCGTACCGGAAGACCCGATTCGTCCGGAAGTTTCCTTTTTTCCTAAAAAAACGTAAATGAAGGGCTATTTTTTGTTCTTTTTTTTAAACGCATAACACTATCATCATCCACAAGCCCTATATTCATTACCAACAGCCGGTACTTGCCTTTTAGCAGTTTATCTAGTGCAAATATGTCAAGCTCAAGGCCCGGGGGCCAGATGCGGCCCTCCACCTCATTTCATGCGGCCCTCAAGGTCTTATAAGGTTTACTTAAATTTTATTTTAGTACCATAAGTAAACTGGATGTCTTGACCTAATGAAACAATTGGTATAAGCCGTTTTTTCAGACGAATGCAATGTTTATTCAGTTGTTGTCACTTAAGTAAATAAAAATCAAATACAACTATTATTTGTAGTATGTTAGAAGATTAGTAAGGATAAATTCAGTTACAACCGGCCCTTGGAGGACAATCCCGATGTCAATGTGGCCCTTTGTCAAAATGAGCTCGACACCCCTGATCTAGTGTAATACAAGAGTTTGATCTTTCCGTTCAACCCTTGAACGCATCATCACACGTGACCTTACGCGCCTCGAAAAAAATATAATTTTTGGCGATTTCTTAAACAATACTTTTCGTTATTTGTTCATAAAGAGTTAAATAATTACAATAAAGATGTTTAGATTAAAAACAAGCTTTTCATTATTATTTTCAATGTGTGCATGTTCTAATCACACTTCCGGACGAATCGGGTCTGACGGTACGAAAGGGGCCGCGACAAGCACAAGTAATTCACTCAGCAAATAGACAAAAAAAATATTAAAGGTAATGTGTTAACTGTGGCTAAAAAAATATTTGACTCGTCGATTAAAGGTGATGAACCTGGTAACATCCTCTCATAAATCCTTCACACATGGTTCATATCGACATTTATTTAGGTTGCAATTATGACTTTTAAACTTCTTTTACAAAGTGAAACTGGAGAGGACCACACAAGCTCAGCCAATCAGAGCGCAGCATTCAGTTCTGATCAGAACTAAAATTCAACCACAGACTTTTTAGTGGAAAACGCAAAGTTTACTTTTACAACTAAAAACGTTAGTTACCCAAACATTAATTGAAACAATAATTGCCGTCTAGTCGACTAAAATAATCGCTAGTTACATTCCCAATGTCAATACTCTTTTCAAATTCAAACCAAAATATCATTTTTGTTTTTTCACATTTTTGCTTGTTTTTTTTTTTGTTCAAATACGGTAACAAAATATATCAAAGCACATCTTAGGCCTAGTCCAAACAAGCTCCAGGCAGTTATGAAACTATATGAACCATAATACTCGTTTGGTTACACGCAAACATCGACGTCACTTCGCTCACTGCCATGTCATTATAAGAGCCACTTCCATCTGCTTAGCTGGGAAACGTCTTTGAACAAAACAACAAAACGGGAAGAGTGCAGCTGTTTGGATCAGGTCTGAACGGTCTGACAGACGTCTGTGTTTTTCTTGTTTTTCACCTGAATGTCACTTTTAAGGGTCGTAGGTGGAGTTTCATTCACAAATGTTGATTAGCAGCAGAACTTTGGTTTTCTCACAGATAAACTCTTGTAGTTACTGACGACAGCCCTGGCTCGGATTGTTTCCACTGTTCGTGTCGATGAGCGGCGGCTCTTTCTCTAGGCAGGTGCACACATTGCCTGTCTTGATGAACAAAAAATCCCAGGGATTATTTGTTAATGCCGCTGACTGACCAAGCTGTTGCAACAACTCAAGCCAGGGCCGTCGTCAGCTAACTACAAGAGTTTATCTGTGAGAAAAATAAAGTTCTGCTGCTAAATCAACATTTGTGAATGAAACTTGACCTACGACCCTTAAAAGTGACATTCAGGTGAAAAATACAGAGAAAAACACAGACGTCTGTCAGACCGGTTCAGACCTGATCCAAACAGCAGCTCTCATGTTTTGTTGTTTTGTTCAAAGAAGTTTCCCCAGCTAAGCAGATGGAGAGCAGCTCTTTCTGCATGAAGCATGCGCAGTAGAGTGGAAAGTGACGTCAACCGATAATTTCCTATCTGCAACTTTTTCATGACGAAATCATTGCCCCAGAGTCACGTCTTACCTGCCAAATACTGACCTTTATATGATATTCAATGTGAAAATCTGGTTAATTAATCTGTCTGATTGACAGATTAATCATCCAATCAGGGACAGGCATTGTCTCCCATATGTAAATCAACAACTGCTTACAACAACAAAACACATGAAAAAATATAGGAAAAGTAAAACGTGGAACTGAAAAACATGGCAGATTTTTGCAGAATCAATGAGCAAAAACAATTTTAATATGAGGTCTAAATGACAGACGACCAATCAGCTCCTTTGTTTCATCTGCATGATCGTAGAAAGAATCGTGCAGTGGACACCAGACTTTAGAAAGTTATAGCACGTCCTCGTAAACACAGTCACAGTCCCGCAGCGTGTCTGTTTTTACAGGATGTCCTCGTAAACGCAGTCACAGTCCCGCAGTGTGTCTGTTTTTACGGACGTCCTCGTAAACGCAGTCACAGTCCCGCAGCGTGTCTGTTTTACGGACGTCCTCGTAAACGCAGTCACAGTCCCGCAGCGTGTCTGTTTTTACGGCACGTCTTCGTAAACGCAGTCACAGTCCCGCAGTGTGTCTGTTTTTACGGCACGTCTTCGTAAACGCAGTCACAGTCCCGCAGCGTGTCTGTTTTCACGCACGTCCTCGTAAACGCAGTCACAGTTACGGCACGTCCTCATAAACGCAGTCACGGTCCCGCAGCGTGTCTGTTTTTACGGTACGTCCTTGTAAACGCAGTCACAGTCCCGCGGCGTGTCTGTCACGACGTCCTCGTAACACAGTCACAGTTCCGTCCTCATAACGAGTCACGTCCCGGTGTCTGTTTTTACGTACGTCCTGCAAACGCAGTCACAGTCCCGCGGCGTGTCTGTTTTACGGTACGTCCTCGTAAACGCAGTCACAGTACGGCCTCATACGCAGTCCGTCCGCAGCGTGTCTGTTTTACGGCACTCTCGTAAACGCAGTCACAGTTACGGCACGTCCTCATAAACGCAGTCACGGTCCTGCAGCGCGTCTGTTTACGGCCACTCGTCGCATCACAACGCACGTCCTAGCAGTCCTCCGCGGCGCTGTTTTTACGGCACGTCCTCGTAACGCAGTCACAGTCCCGCAGGCGTGTCTGTTTTTACGGTAGTCCTCATAAACGCAGTCACAGTCCCGCGGCGTGTCTGTTTTATGGTACGTCCTTGTAAACGCAGTCACAGTCCCGCAGCATGTCTGTTTCTACGGCACGTCCTCATAACGCAGTCGCAGTCCCGCAGCATGTCTGTTTCTACGGCACGTCCTCGTAACGCAGTCACAGTCCTGCAGCGTGTTGTTTCTACGGCACGTCCTCATAAACGCAGTCGCAGTCCCGCAGCATGTCTGTTTCTACGGCACGTCCTCGTAAACGCAGTCGCAGTCCGCAGCATGTCTCTGGGGGGGCCTGGGTGCACACTTTCACCCGGTTCTCCGTCAGTTCTCGCAGTTGTGTGATCAGGCCCAGGACAAAAGGTGTGGGCCAGGTTTTCCCGTTCAAACACCATCGATCCACAAACAGGTCCAGTCTCTCCAGGTGCTGCAGACGCTGGAGGTTTAGCAGGTCCTTCTCCGGCTCACGGCGCAAAAACCTGCAGCAAAAGACAGTTTTAGTCATTATGAGCTTTGGGTAATGACTGAAAAGACAAGATCATGAATATATTAAACTAAAGGAGTTTAGTTTGAATTTAATCCTGATGTTTCCCTCTATGAGTTCAGGAGGCGTGGCCAGAATAAAGAGATGTGTTGTGGTTTCTCTTCTAAAAGGGATAAAGAAGAAGGTAGCCAACGCTGTAGCTGCGCTATCCTGTAGGCTAATCTCAAAGAGATACACTGACAGTTAAAATAAACCCAGCGACTGAATTCTACAGGTCCTAAGCTTTCAAACAAGGCACAGCATGTGTATATGTTCTGTGTGCAATCATTACAACATTTGATGTTTGTTTGTGGCAAATGTACAAAGGCTATCGCAGCGATCTGACCAGCAAACGAATATTTAAATACTTTAACGATCCGATCATTGTTTTCAAGCGATCCAGAGAAAATATGCCTTGCTTGTTTGTTGGTGCACATGACCGTAGCATGTTTGGAAAAATTATTCTACGTAAAATATGATTTTGCAGCAAGTTTTCTCAGCAGGTTACGTCAATGAAAGGAGCTGACCGGAAGTGCATTTCTGAGTGTTAGAAAAAGTCGCCGGGCGACAGATAGGAGACCATATTTGATCTTCTGTCCGTGTGCGCGCTCACCGAATGCGCAGCGTCCTGAGGTGAGGGAACAGCGCCGGGATGCGTCTGCACAGAGATCCACTGGAGCGGTTCTGTTCTATGTCCAGGTGGAGCAGGTTCGGGACTCTGGGCGCGATGATCTCCATGTCCTTCAGAGTCAGCGTCAGGCGCAGAGTCAGGCGCGTCACCGTGGGGGGGATGGAGCAGGCGTAGTTGGAGATCGCATGGCCTCCTGAAAACACGATACGAATTACAACAGGTACCAACAACCGGGCACCATTAGTCCTTTTCTCTGAGACATTTGCCTGCTTCATCCGCACAGTTCAAAGGGAAATTTGGTCAATAGTTGGGGTCCTAATTTTTTGACTAGTCCTGCTAACTTATGAACACTTTTATATTTTCTGGAGCCCTCGAAGTGATGCCACAAACAAACAATGGCGTCACTGAATAGTTCAAGACAAACGTATTTAACCCAGATCAGAAATACCCCACAATGGCTGTACTATTTCCCGGTCCTGGTCTTTTCCTTTCTCTCGCCTTTCTCTCTCGTTTTTCTCTCATCTCTCTTCCCGTCTCTGTCTGGCTCTTGTCTCTCTCTCATCACTCTTTCTTGTCTTTTGCTTTCCCTCTCCCTCTCTCTCTGTCACTCTTGTCTCTCATTCTCTCTCTCTTGTTTTTCTCTCGTCTCTTTCCACTCTCTCTTGTCTCTCGTCGTCGCTCGTCTCTCTCGTCTTTCTCTCTTGTCTTTCTCTCTCTTGTCTTCTTCTTCTCGCTCGTCTCTTTTTCTCTTGTTTCTCTTTCTCTCCTCTCTATCGCGCCTCTGTTTCTATCTTTCTCTCTCTCTTCTCCTACCTGCGATGGTGAGGTCCTGCAGCTGTGTTTTTCTCTCTCTCTCTCTTGTCTTACCTGCGATGGTGAGGTCCTGCAGCTCTCTCTCTCCCTCTCCTCTCTCTCTCTCTCTTCACTTACCTGCGATGGTGAGGTCCTGCAGCTGCGTCAGGGGAGACAGCCAGTGCTTCAGCTTGCACTCCTGGCCCTGGTGGATGGACTTGTATCGGACCGTGAGCGACCGCAGCGACGTCAAGTTCTGCAGCGCGCTCACGGGAGGATGGACTCTGGGTAATCCACCAGCTCCAGACGCGTGAGGGCCGGACCTCCGTATCTGTAGTCGTCGTCTGAGATTAAGAAACAGAGAGACAGAGAAACGAGGAGGAGAGAGAGAAGAGGACAGTGTTAAACTCAAAAGAATATCATGTGACTTTCTGGGACATTTTTGATGCTCCTCTGAAGTAAAAGTCAGATATTCAGTCACCTTCTGCCTGGTCTGGGTGCGGCGGGCTGAAGTAGTTCTCTGCCAGGGGGTCGGGCGGTTCTCCTTTCATGCCCCAGGACAGGTGCTGCAGGCGGGTGAGCTTCTGCAGCAGCGCGTGGAAGGCGTAGCAGGGCACAGGCCGGATGGTGCTGCCCCCTAGGCCCTCGGCATGTTGGTGGAACAGCAGCGAGCGCAGGTTCGTCAGACGCGTCGCGACTTTGATTAACTCCACGGGCCACGGCAGACGCACGTTACACACGCTCAGGTGGGTCAGGCGCTGAGGGGTAAAAACAGAGAATATTTACTTTATACATCAGAGTGAAAATGTGTTCCTGATAGGGCTTGCACAGACTAGTCGACTAATTCACTAGAAAGGTCACCTGCGACTACTTTGAGAGGTAGTTGACTAGTTGAAAGATAATTAAATCAGATGTTTAAACTTGTTTCTCTAAAACACATAAATGTCAGTAACGTGTCTGATATTTCCCCAGCTCGTTCTACGTCTGTCCCAGTGCTATTCTTCTGCCTCGAACTGGTTTGTCCCGACACGGTCAGTCTGGGGGTGCGCTGTAGACTACCCTTGCCTTGCTACCCTAGCCACCCGTCTCCAAGCACACATCATCCGACTCTGTGGATCCAAACTGTTCTTGGGTCTTAGAAAATTTTACAGGTCGGTTTGTGGGAGGAGGAGATGAGAGGAAAAGACTGGTCTGTGATCGGAGTACAAGGAGTGGTGCATGTAGAACCAGAGCTTCAGATTTTTTCATTTTTTTCTTCACTGTTTAAAATGCAGTGACCAAACGTCCCACAGCTCAGTGTGTGAGTGTGGGCCGACTTATTTCAGCTGTATTCAAGCCTGTCAGAGCGAGAACTTCCACCCCTCGAACACGCAAAAATAGGCTTAGTTAGCTTTTTTTCCTTTTATGTAAACCCAAAGAGCCTACGTTCAGCTTTATTACGGGGCATTTGAGTTAATCTAATGTTTTCAGATCATATGGTCAGTATTAGTAACCTGTTTCTAACAATCGTTCAGGCAAAGTCATGGCGCCTTTGGATGTTTGTTTTTGTTAATGACATCCTCGACTAGTCTGAGTCGACGCGACTAACGGTCTCGACTAGTCGACAATTAAAATTCAGTAATCGTGCAACCCCTAGTTCCTGAATATTTCGTTTTTTAACATGTTTGTCACACTTAAATGCTTTCCCATCATTACACCACATTTCTATGAGAGAACTTCTGAATATTGTGAGGTTTATAGAGCTGCAGTCGACCAAACACATGTCCGATTAAACAATTAGTCGACTTCAAATTAGAAAAAGTAGAAGCAGGCCATAAAGACCACTGAACACATTAAACAGGGTTCGTACAGATTTTAACTTCAAGTTTCCATAATTTTCCCATGACTTCTCCAAAACAATCCACAACTTTTCACGACCTTAACCTGGAGTATGTTAAACACTTTTCAGTCTCAGTCACAATCGTCTTTCATTTACTGATTAAGACCAAAACACAACATTCTTATGGACTTTTAGAAAATATAAATGAAAAAGTTAATAATAAATCATTCGGATTATAAAAAACTTTCAAATCTTTATCTGAAGTTTTGCAGCTGAATCAGTCAAAGCTCCGCCCACAGGAACTCAAGCTTCTGTTGCCACGGTGATTCAGTGGGAGCGGTTTAGATACAAGGACAAAATTATTCTTTTTTGTTCCTGCAGCTGCTCAAAACTATAAACAATGAACTGACCTTGGACAAAACTACGTCTACTTTCACTTTTAAACTCGGCTGCTCTAGATTGTGTGGCAGGAGACAGGTTTCTTGTGATTATTAACGTACTTTGTCACAGTAAAAAGACACATTAAATTCATTTCTGCAACTGAAAAGCTCCTCAGATAAAACAAAAAAGCCAAAAAACACACTGTATCTGGCGTTCTTATCAGACTTGTGCCTCGGTCAGAATGTGGAGGAGCATTTTCAAACAGACATCGTGTGAACAATAGAGGTTATGCAGGTGACACATGACATCATTCTAAATGTTCATGCTGAGAGAGTTAATGAAGAGAAAGGACATTTTCTCTTGTAAGAGTTCAATAAACAGCTAAAACAGGAAAAATAAACTACAACAACAAGTCTACTGAGCATTGGGTGTGTAACTGACATGTAAAAACAGTTGTAGCAAAGCAGATAAACAACAACCCTTTAGCTTCTCACATTTATCAGACATTGAAATCACACACAGTTGAACTTATTACCTTTTTCTTCTTAAAAAAGATGTTTTTAATGTTGCTAAGCATTTTTGGAATAAAATGATGTCAGTGCATAACTTCTTCAATGTACTTCTTTGTTGTCGTGGCAACAGCTTGTCTGCTGAGAACAGTTGATGATTTAGGACATTTTAACTGCAACAAACGACTCAAAAACATTTTTTAAGAAGAAAAAGGTCATAAGTTCAACTGTGTGTGATTTCAATGCCTGTTCAATGTTAATTGACCTCTTACAAGAGAAAATGTCCTTTCTCTCCATTAACTCTCTCAGCATGAACATTAGAATGTGTCATGTCACCTGCACAACCTCTATTAAAATCTAAGTGAAGGAAATGCGCTGCAGCTTCAAATGTGCAGACATCACCAAACATTTAATAGATCGACCGCTTAGTCTGAATGAATTGTCCTTAGCTCAGTCTTTGTAATCATCTCAAATGTGCACAAAGAGCAGTCATTCAATAGACTTATAATATGATTTTTTTGACCCAAACACAATCTAACTCTCCTGCTCGGACTCGTACCTCTTGCAGCTGGTCGGCCAGATTGTAGCTCAGCATTCGCTCTTCCCACGTGGCGTTCCGGACTCCGAGGTTCGTCAGTTCAGGAAAACGCGACAGGTTCACCAGATATTTCTCCCGGTAGAGTCGTCCTCCGTCCACGAACACGATGGCAGTGAGCGACGGCAGGAAGGTGATGAGCCTGCGCCACTCTTTACGGCGAAGGTGACGAACCTGCAGCAGAAACAATAACTTTTCTGTGACTTCTTGAAAAAACACCTATTCATTATCATTTCTAAATAAAAATTAAGCATTCCGTTTTTTAAATTGTAGTTTTGATTTAATTGATAGCTCCACTGTATGTAGCTCCAGTGAAAAAAAAAAACAACAACACATATTTCAGTGTTTCACTTTCCACTTGTTTTTTTGGCACAGGCAGATGGTCTGGCAGCATGTACAGCAAGTAGACAAACAGAGGCCTAATATTGCAGGTTAGGGTTATTGATAGTGAAGATGATTTCAAAAATAGTTTCAAATAGTGATGCACCGATCCAGCTTTTTTCAGTTCCGATACCGATCCCGATACTTTAGATTTAAACATCTGCCGATCCCCGATATCGGCCGATACTTGTGTAAGGACTGAAATAGAACTTTTGTTCTTTTCAAAACATAAGACTTTTGATCATAAAGTGTTATTTATACTGCAAGACAAAACTGAACTTAATAAGAAGAGAGAGAAAGAGAGAGAGAGGAAGAAAGAGAGAGAAAGAGAGCAGGAGGGAGAGAAAGAGAAGAGAAGAAAGAGAAAGAAATAAGAGAGAGAGCGTGAGGAGAGAGAGAGAGAGAGAAGAGAAGAGAGAGAGAAGAAAAAGAGAGAAAGAAAGAAGAGAGAGAAAGAGAGGAGAAATGGGAGGAGAGAGAAAGAGAGAGAAAGAAGAAACAGAGAGGAGAGAGAAGGAGAGAGAGAAAAGAGAGAAGAAAGAGAGGAGAGAAGAAAGAGGAGAGAAGAAAGAGAGGAGAGAAGAAAGAGGAGAGAAGAAAGAGAGGAGAGAAGAAAGAGAGGAGAGAAGAAAGAGAGAGAGAGAAAGAAAGAAGAAAGAAGAGAAGACAGAGTAATAGAGAGAAGAGAGATTAGAGAGAAGAAAGAGAGAAAGAGAGAGAAAGAAAAAAAGAGAGAATAAAATGTCAAACATTATGAGACATTCTGGATCAACATCAGACATAAATCAGACTCATTATGTCCAATTAAACACAACTAGGATATCAGCTGAACCGATATCATGGAGCCGATACTCAGTCCAGGAAATTTCCTGGATCGGCACCGATATTCGGTCCCAGTATCGGATCGGTGCATCTCTAGTTTCAAACAAATAAAGCTTTTCAGTTGCTCACACACATTTACATATAAATAATGAAAGTTTACAGTTGTGATATTATTTGATTACATAATTACTTGTTATACTTAAATACTCTTTTGTATTCTTTAACTGAACTTAAGTTGACCTGGAAAGTCTCATGTAGGTTCAGAATTAGTTTGACATAATAATTCACTTTTATAGCTGCAGTTAGGATTGGGGAGAAACGCAGGATGTCTGTTTTTACAAGTTAACCTTTTGACATCTCTGAGGAGGAGGGAGTCAGACCTGGCTCCACATCTGCAGGACGAAATATGAGAACCTGGGAGGAACCTCCTACATTTGCATATTCTTTCAAATCTGTAATGGGCCGAGGGACAGGCGAGCGGTCAGATTTCTCCAGAGACTACAAAAGTACTGAAGTTCACTACTCAAGTAAAAGTGCAGTTACTTGTGTAAAAAACGACTCTGGCAAAAGTCCTGCTGAAACTGCTTTACTTGAGTAAAAGTATAAAAGTAAACGTGTGTAAATATACCTCAGTAAAAAAAGTAAAAAGTACATTCACCCTGACAAAAGTTCGGTTAAGTCTCGGTTAAAACTACTAGTATGCTAGATATTTGTGATCTTATTTCACTTGTTTCAAGACATTTCTGATGTTTTCGAAAATTTGAGTTTGAATCAAACTTGCCAATGAGGTGAGTTAAAATGTCTTACTTCATTAGCAAATAATAAATGCTTGAAATAAGAAGAAATGTATTAAAACAGTCATATAATCTAGGTACACCAATAAAACCATCTGAACCAGAAGAAAAATACCAAAAATCAAGATTTAAGACATTTTAACTAATCTTGAAATGTATTTTTGCAGAAACATAAAGTTGGTTGTGATGTTGTGGAGTAAGATGGCTTTACAGTAAATTAATTTTAATTCATCTGACTTTTATCATGTGATAAGGAATTTCATTTTTTAAGTTTGGCGATTTTCACTTGTTAATTTGTTCACAAAGCTCCGATACACGGCAGCAGCAGGTCTGACCTGGGATTTAAAAGGAATAACATATGTTTATGGGTTTATAAACTAACTAACCTGATCATAAAATGTAGGGAATAGAAAGTACAGATATTTCTTGAAAAATGTAAGAAGTAAATGTAAAAAGTCACCAGATTTTGTAATGTTCAAGTAAAGTACAGATACTCAAAAACTACTTAAGTACAGTACTTGAGTAAAAATACTTTAGTTTACTTGCCAACTCTAGATTTTTCAGACAACGCCTGGCATTAGTCTTGCAAAATGGAATCTACCAGGGAAAGTTTGGCCCGACTTTTGTTTAGAAATTTTGTTAGGTGTAATAAACTTTTATTAATTTAAATCTTTTGAATCTTGGTCATCTTTAGCATGCATCACATCCAACACAACTTAGTAACAGAAGACAAAGGAATGATGAGCAATGAATTGACTGAGAGCAGACTAATATGCAAGCTATTGTCTATTTTGATTTATTTTTTAAACCCAGTTTTAATTATAAAAACTTGATCATCTTGCAGTAAAAACTCATCATCATTTGGCGCCTTTAGTCACGTTTTCAGACTCAGAACAATTGTTTACATCGCAACCCGCAAAACGTGTTGGATTACGAAGGTTTTTCACTATTTTCTCATTTCAGTTTGCACCAAGACACCTCAACACGCTTTTTAAAACACCAGAACCCGTTATTAAGCAGATTTGAAGCTCTGAAAACAGAAAACGTGTGAGAGTACCGCGACCCTGGTGATCCTGCGGCGGCTCAGCGTGTCCCAGAAGCCGTACGTGTAGCGGCGCAGGTCGGTGAGAAAGACCGTGGTCCCGCGCCAAAGGCCGGGTGGTCCGCGAGCAGCAGCAGCGACCGGCAGCAGCAGCGGACGGAGTGTTTGTCCGCCGTGGGTAAAAGCTCAAAATGTGCACCACAACTTCAGGCGGCAGCTCCTCCATCGGGCGAGCCTTTCCGGGTCTCTGCGGCCGAAGCGCCGGCTGGTTCCGGGGTAGAGGCAGAGCACAGCGCCGCCTGTTGAGACGGAGAGGAACTAGGAACGGGCTTAACCAATCAGGAGAGCATTACGGAGACACGTCACAGTAAAGAGGCGGGACTTATATCTTTTCAAAAACATATTAAATCCTTGAACACTATTCAGAACAAAAAAGTTGACTACAGATTCTCTATATAAACAGTTTAATACTTTATTGTACATTTATAAAACCCCTTTCTGTTATTTAATTAGTTGTTTTTGCACTAAAAATGTAAATGTAATTTGTTATATAATTTCAACTGTTCTTGTCTGATTAGTTATATATTAATGAAATATTGTAATGATTTAAATCATCTTTGTACATTCATTTAT
The DNA here is from genome assembly GCA_038363315.1 of Mugilogobius chulae. Lineage (NCBI taxonomy): Eukaryota > Metazoa > Chordata > Actinopteri > Gobiiformes > Gobiidae > Mugilogobius > Mugilogobius chulae. The sequence continues at coordinate 1,841,117 of CM076406.1, read as the reverse complement.
TTTCTACTGCTTAATCCGTTAGGGGTCGCAGGTGACTGGAGCCTATCCCAGTGACTTAGGGCCATAGGCGGGGAACACCCTGGACAGTGGCAACTCGTCGCAGGGTTAGACAGACAAACATTCACTCTCTCAGTCACTCACTAAGGGACATTTACAGTGATGCCCAATTAACCTAACATGCATGTTTTTGGAGGAAACCGGAGAAAACCCACGATGACACGGGGAGAACATGCAAACTCTACCCAGAGAAATCATGAGATGTTGATGTGGTCCGACCGGGAGTCGAACCCACGACCTCCTTATTGGGAAGCCAGAGCTCTAACCACTCTGCAACTATGCACCCGTCTTTGTACAATCTCTGTTAATTGATTCATACGTGTTGTAAAACAATATTTGATTGTAATAATTATACAACTTTCTGTATTTTATAATCATAAAAAAAGTAATTATAAGTAAGTCAAGAGATATGCTTATAATTAATTTTGGATAATTATTAATTTACTTATGCATTTTTTTAAAACTTTAATATATTTAAACTTTGTCTTTAGGCACAGAAATAAGAAAAATATGTTGACACATTCTAGCTGTGTTGGGTGTAACTTAGTTAATGTGAAAATACTTGTAATTAAATTACAGTTACTAACAAATACTCTTAGCTACATTTAAGTAAAAAAAAAATCTACAAGTGACTTATTGTGTGAGATAAAACTGCTCAGAGACACAGATCAGCAGCTGGAACAGTGCATAGAATCATTTTTAATGTTTATTTAATTTGAGCTTATTTAAGCAGCTCATTTGTTGTCTGCCTTTGTTTAAATGCAAATAATAACATGTTAAATCACATTTTTGATTGATGTTTGCAATAACAACACAAAGTAATCCTAAGTAAAGTAACTAATGGGGTGTTTCCACTAGCCCTGTTGGTATCGGCTCTACTCGGCTCTGTTTCCACTAGCCTTTTTATCTGGTACCAGGTACTTTTTTAGTACCTGGTTGGCTTTGGTTCTAACCAGGCCGAGCTGATACTAAACTGTTCCAAATGACACTGATTGGCCAGACAACAAGGTTACCACGGTGTTTCCATAGATATTGGTTTGTTGTGGGCAGTTGCTATGGAGATAGTACCACATTCTAAAGAGTAGGCTAATTAGGCTCGGGAACATGACATCATACAGCTGTAGAATGTTCAGTTGGTCCAATGTTAAACCAGTGGAGATTTTAAATAGCTAAATACCGAAAATAGCGTTAATTAAGTTATATTCTGACACTACCAAGTGATAGATAAACTTACCAGTACTGACCCAGCAGTTTATTGGGCGGATCCACAGCTGTTTTGTTTACTTTTTTAAATCGTTTGTCTAATGTATTCCTATGGAAGTTCTGCTCTACTGACAACAAACATGGCGGATTTGCCATTATTTCCATGGTAACCACAGACGCTTCCCGAGCCTAATAGAAACACAACCAAACCAAGTAGGGTAGAGTTGAGTAGAGTAGATACTAACAGGGCTAGTGGTAACGCCCCATAAATTACTTTCTTGGGGCAGTAAGTAGTGAGACTAATTACATTTTTAAAGGGAACCCTGGTTATGAAGACAAATGTGGCTAAAACACTAGTACTGGTCATGCTTATTAAAATAAATTACAAACAAATATATAACTGCTTACTATTTTTATAAATTTTCATTGTTTATGTTGTTTTCAAGCCACTGGGAGCCGCCATTTTGGTTGACGACGTAAAATAGTGTTTCCATGGTTACTCCTGTGTTCGATCGGTGAAAAGTTGAAACAAAAACACCACTGACAGTGTCCAGTTCTTGCCTCTTCCTCTTGATTATCTTCAGTTTTACTAGATTCCACATAATCGTTCTGTAATTGGCTTTGCTCCGGCTCAAACTGACAAGGTTTAACCCAGGAATTCATGTTGCTTAGTTACTGTTACTGCCTGTTACCTTGACAACACTATTTTATGTCATAACCGCAGCAAAATGGCAGCCTCCTTGTCATTTCTTTAAAACACTATTTTAATAAAACTACAAATACTTCCAAGGTATTTGTCCTGTATTTATATAAGTGATGATATTATAAGTGTTTTAGGATAAACATGTGATTATATCCAGGGTTCACTTTAAAAAGTAATAAGTAATGAGTAACTAATTACTTTTTCAATAGTTTTTCCCCAACACTGCATTCTAGCAATCGGAATATTCGTCAAATGTTTTAGAAAGAAGCTTTTTGATTCCACATGTAGCCTTTCACTGTTTTTTGTTTTTTTTTATAGCAAATAAGGTGATAGATGTGTCACTTAAAATCATTCACACATTTTTACGTGTTGTTCCCGTTGATGGTTAACTGGAGCCCATCCCAGTGACTTTGGGCCAAATAAAGTAATTTAGCCATTCTTACACATAAATAAAACATTCTGAAGAAAAATACAAGATTTATTTATTTTCAAAACAAAATAATCCATCTTTTATCATGTCACTGTTACAGATTTTAATACAAACTGTACAGCCTTCAAAAAAAATAAAATAAACACACAAGCTTTAGACTTGAAAAATGTACAAGAATTAAACAAAATTATTGGATTTTTTTTTTATAAGCTGTACAATGAACGCTAGGTAACACATTTTTAAAGATATCATACATTGTGTACAAGGGTCAAAAAGAATTCAAATCAGAATAGGTTGCGTTCTCCAGGCTCTTTATATAATTTCTGGACCAAGTCACTCCTGATTCTCGGTTTCAGTCTCTTGGAATATTCATGATTCAACTCTGTACCAGCGGCTGTACAAAATAATACAGAGACATATCAGTTTGTTCTCTCCAAAATCAAGTTTATAGTCTTTATATTTACCAGACTGGATTTCAAATTAAAAGCCGTGGCACCTAAAGGGTTAATACAGATGTTTGCAGCTCAAATGAAAGTTGTTTAAGGTCAGTGTTTTGTTGTAATGCAAAAGTGAATGGGTCTAGAAATCACCAGACTGAAAATGTATGAAATAATCTTTTAGATATTTTATGACAAAGTACAATAGGTCCTTGTGAAGAGATTCATACTGTCTTCTTGTCTTAAGTTTCCAAAATTGTTTTTCTTTTTGTCAGACAGGAGTGTTTCTTTACCTGCTTTACATGTTTCAGCTACTTCCTGTAGCCTTCCTCAGAAGCGTCACTGGTTGGTATGGTGACGTGTCTTGTAGGCTGCTTACACGGTTTTGCCAGACAATAGAGGGAACTTGCGCCCCCTACTGTCTGGCGTCTTCTCCAGGACTGAATCCCATGTATGTGATAAGGTGTAAGCCCCCTCATCACGATTCTGATTTGAATCCTTTTTGCCCTTGAATCGTGATGAGGGGGCTTACACCTTATCACACACATGGGATTCAGTCCTGGAGAAGACGCCAGACAGTAGGGGGCGCAAGTTCCCTCTATTGTCTGGCAAAACCATGTAAGCAGCCTACAAGACACGTCACCATACCAACCAGTGACGCTTCTGAGGAAGGCTACAGGAAGTAGCTGAAACATGTAAAGCAGGTAAAGAAACACTCCTGTCTGACAAAAAGAAAAACAATTTTGGAAACAATAGGTCCTGTCATTCCCCAATCAAAGTCAGCTGCCATAAGTGCTAGTTGTTAGTTTGACTATATTTTCATGACTTAACCCTTGTGTCCCATTCCTAATCTCATGTTAGAGTCCTTTTACTCCACTTTTTAGACGACTGTAAAAATGTATGTAAAATATGATCTTTTTCAAACTTTTTTTGCTTAAATTAACCTCCTACACCCCTGGGCCCATTTTTGTACCCGGACACTTTTCTTTTTTTGATAACTTTGGCTGTGTTGCACCAAATCACATGAAACTTGGCCAGGTTGTGTGTTTTTTGGCGCTCTTTCAGATTCTGTGGTTATTTTTTGTGTCAAGTAATTTTTTAAGCCTGTAATTCAAATACTCACACCCGTGATCCTAGGGTGCATTTTTGTCCCATTGACTTCCATTATAAACACACTTTTTCAACACAGTGGATTTGTTTTAAAATATGATCTTAGAAATATTTTTTTTGTTTCTCACTGATGAAAAGGGGTTACATTTTTAAGCTTTTTAAGGATTTTCATTTTTAGTGGGATTTTCCTATTTTCCTTGAATGCAACACAAACATGCATTTGTGCATTTGAACCTACAAATGTCTTTCCCACTTCTGCTGGATTTTTTTCTCACCTAAAATATTTTTTTTGTTTTGGGGGGATGCCTAAGTGTTGTCTGCTTGTACCTGGGTAAAAATTTTTATATGGGGCCACTATATGTAGGTGTGAGAGAGCCTGAATGCAAGTGGAAGTCTAAAGTGTGAAAATCCATCACAATCAAATCCAGTCTAAATTACACCCTCAAATGTATTTTTATTTTATTCTCCTGTGGAGCCTTATTTTGACTTCCCCAGACACACAAACACACTTTTTCACTTTTCCCCTTCAAACAGAGTCAGAATTAGAGCCATCAAACACTTGTCCAACAGATAAACCCAAACAAAAAACAAAGTACAGTTTTGTTTACACAGGTGCATTTGAACGTAAACTTCATCGGAACGTTTTTGCCATTTGGTTCATAATTTTCTTTGTGACTCTCGAAATGAGTAGACATAGAGTAGAAAAGTGTTTCAGAATAAATGTAGAGGTCAACTGTATTGATCCCTAATCATTGTGTGTATTTGAGCCATTCTTCAGAGCCACTGGGGCGTCTGTCAGGAGCTGTGAGCTGCTGCAGTACAGCCTTATAGGAACCATCTCCACATGTTGAGCTGGACTTAGGCAGGTTAAAAAGTCAAAATATGAAATAAAAGTGAATATATATGATTAGAGCAGAAGTAAATGAAGAGATTGATGTGAAAAAAGTTAAAGAAAAGTTTACAATATGTAAAAAGTAATGGGATGTTGTCAGATGTTATTACTTAGCCAGAGGTGGACCAAAGGTGTTTTTATGTCTAAAAAATGGACGTTATGTAAAAACTAAAAAAGTGACCAAGTCAGTTTTGGCACTATTTTAGCACACCCCCAGCCTCTATAAACCCCCACTAAAAAAGTAAAATGTATTCAAGTATAATGCAAAAATACCACATTTTTCATGTTTTTCAATCAAAAACATATGTATATAGTTTTTCACTTACAAGGCTTTTACGGGGTTAAAATTCCAATAATTTATGCAATATTTAGTATCTATGTTTAGAGCAGGAGTAGATAAAGAGATTGATGTGAAAAATAGTTTGAGAAAAGTTCATAATATGTAAAAAGTAAAAGGGTATTGTTAGTGGTTACTGCTTTGTCATAGGCGGGTTAAAGCTGGGCCAATGGTGTTTTTAGCTCTTAAAATGGACTTTGTGCCAAAACTATAAAAGTGACCAAATCAGTTTTGGGACTATTTTAGGTCACCACCAGGGTCTATAAATCCCACACCATGAAAGAAAAAAATTCTGAAGGATTTTGAAAAAATCCACTTTTTTCACTTTTTCAACATCAAAAATATGCAACTTTTTCATTTACAAGCAGCATTTAAAGGGTTAAATTTGTAATATTTTTTATAATATTTAATATCTATGTTTAGAGGAGAAGTAGACGAAGAGATTGATGTGAAAAAAGTTGGAGAAAAGTTTATTTACATAAAAATAATGGGTGTTAAATACGAGGGTACATTTTTGCACCCTAGGATCACAGGTGTGATTTTTTGTTAAAAATTGAAATTATGCAAAAACTATAAAAGTGACCAAATCAGTTTTGGGACTATTTTAGGTCACCACCAGGTCTATAAATCCCACACCATGAAAATAAAAAAAATTGAAGTATGTTGAAAAAATCCACTTTTTTCATTTTTTCCTGATCAAAAATATGACACTTTCTCACATACAAACAGCATTTAAGGGGTTAAAAATTTAACAATTTAAACAAATTTTATTATCTATGTTTAGAGGAGACGTAGACGAAGAGATTGATGTGAAAACAGTTTGAGAAAAGTTTTTTTTTCATAAAAATAATGGGTATTAAAAACGAGGGTACATTTTTGCACCCTAGGATCACAGGTGTGATTTTTTGTTAAAAATTGAAATTATGCAAAAACTATAAAAGTGACCAAATCAGTTTTGGGACTATTTTAGGGCACCACCAGCCTCTATAAATCCCACACCATGAAAGAAAAAAAAAATTAAGTATGTTTAAAAAATCCACTTTTTTCATTTTTTCCTCATCAAAAATATGCTACTTTTTCATTTACAAGCAGCATTTAAGGGGTTAAAATGTGAATAATTTATATAATATTTATTATCTATGTTTAGAGCAGAAGTAGACGAAGAGATTGATGTGAAAAAAGTTGGAGAAAAGTTTATTTACATAAAAAATAATGGGTGTTAAAAACGAGGGTACATTTTTGCACCCTAGGATCACAGGTGTGATTTTTTGTTAAAAACTGAAATTATGCCAAAACTATAAAAGTGACCAAATCAGTTTTGGGACTATTTTAGGGCACCACCAGCCTCTATAAATCCCACACCATGAAAATAAAAAAAATTGAAGTATGTTGAAAAAATCCACTTTTTTCGTTTTTTCCTGATCAAAAATATGCTACTTTCTTACATACAAACAGCATTTAAGGGGTTAAATTTTTAACAATTTATAAAAATTTTATCATCTATGTTTAGAGGAGAAGTAGACGAAGAGATTGATGTGAAAAAAGTTGGAGAAAAGTTTATTTACATAAAAAATAATGGGTGTTAAAAACGAGGGTACATTTTTGCACCCTAGGATCACAGGTGTGATTTTTTTGAAGGGGTGCACAAGGGTTAAATGGCCCATTTTTCATCTAAAATGTGAATCTAAACTGGTTTTGTTTGGATCTTTTATTCCAGCCTTGGACATGTTCAAAATCAGTCTGAACTTTGACGTTGATGATTTTGTAGTTTTTGTGCAGAAGCAGTTTGTAGTTTTGTCTCTTGTTCTGTTGGAGCCATTTTGCCCCATTGACTTCCATTAGAAACACTTTTTGCTATTGCTCTGAAATTCCTCTATAAAAGTGTGATTTTCCAAACTTTAGTGTTTGTTCCTTTTCAGAAGAGCTGAAATGTGTCATTTTTAGACTTGATGATGAATTGTGTGTATTTTCCACTGAAACAGGCCTGTGAAGAGTAAGACACAGTTTCCCCATGTGAACTATGGAGCCACCAGGAGACAGGACATGTTTGTGTTTAGGAGGCTCCTGGGGGCGTGGCCTCACCTGGGGCGGGGTGGAGGGGTGTGTGAACTTTGAACAATATGCATATTTGAATGTATGTAGTGTCATTGATATGTCTCCAAAACTGTAGCAATGGTGGACAATTTAAACATGAAAAATTAGGTAAAACTCCCCAACAGGGCACAAGGGTTAAACGGCCAAAAATGTCTAATAATAAGTTTAATAATATTTATTTTTGATGAAATTTCGTAATTTTAAATCTAATGTGGGTGACCTCAAAGTTTCTCTGCTCTGAGCTTTGAAGACGTTTGTTAACAGTTAGATATTGTGTTTTCACAAACGTTAAGCTCATCTTTAAAGGGGACATATTATGAAAATCTACTTTTTTTTAAGTCTTATTCCTATTCTAAAATTGCTTCCTCATCAAAAACACAGCTGAAGTTTTGTTGTGAGATATTTTTTGTTCACCTCAAAACACTGTTCTGAATGTCTCTGATCTGTGATGTCATAGATAGATCTCTGAGATCTGTTTATGTCCATAAATTATCCAAACTTGCTTAGAGCATTTTTGCAGCATTAGCACAACAGGCAAGATTGATTTGATTCCTTACCCTGTGAAATTTCCTTTGCAGTTAGTAGACAGAGCTCTAACTCAATTCCTGGTGACTGAGCTTTACTACACTCTTTTATTAGTTCTGGTACAAGAGATTACAAAGTAGAGGTGCTCAGGAGCATGTTTGAGGGAAAAAAACACACAAAAATGCAATTTTTTTTTCCTTATAGCACTTGTAAAAAGTTAATGATAAATAAAGCATATTGTCTGTTGTTTGTCCTCGTAGGTGTTGCCGTAGTCAAACACTAACGTTTATGTGCTGGTGCAGAAGCTTCTGGGCCTGTGACCAGAGACTTTTGACTCAAATGCGGCTTTGCCTTAGATTGGGGAGTGACAGGACTTTTCATGTGACGGTGAGGCTAGTTTCCATTTGCCTCAAACTTGCGGATAATTGGTTCTGTGCACGGAACTTCAGTTGGCTTGTTCATGTTCAAAAAGGCTAACTTCTGTACATACAAGCATTTCCTGTTCAGTTCATTTCTATGAACTACACCAGCTTAAACAAAAAATACTCAGAAGATCAGACAGTGACAGTGAGTTTGTGGTGGACAGAAAACGCGTTAAAGACTTCACAAATCAGAAGAATAATTCACCAGAGGACAGTTGTGTGTTTAATAAAAGACGTGTTTGTGCCTAAATGCTAACGCTAACAGGAAATGGTCGTATGTACAGAAGTTAGCTTTTTTGAACAAAAAGAAGCCAACTGATGATCCGTGCAGAGTCTATTCCTGATTGTTTCATTTATTCCCTAAGGAGAAACTGCAGAGGCAATGTAATTAAAAAAAACAACAACATGAAATGCCAAGTCGAATGTTTTTGTAAAAAGGTAGTTCAGTTTTAACATAATTTAAATATTATTAATTAATTTAAATATAAAGTTTTTAGCTTTGAGATACAAACACCACATTTTATGAACCATGTGGGCTTTCTGATTTTCGATAATTTTACAATCGTACTTTGTCTGAACGTGTTTTTGTAGGGTTAGGTGTTTAAAACTCCAGGACGTGACTAGTCGGGTCTGTGGAGGCGATCTCTATCTCCTGCCTCTGCCCGTACAGCCCATGCTCCACGGCGCCCCCTCTGTCCCCTTCGCGCGCAGCAGCTCGGAGCAGTGCTGGACCAGGCTGGAGAAGAGGCGTTTGCCCAGCCAGGCCTCGGACACGCCGCGGCTCTGCATGCTCCTCCGCGGACCCGGCTCGTAACCCAGAGACTCCTGAGGCACCAGCAGGACAGCGCCGGGCAGATCCAGGACGGAGAGGAGCTGCCGACGGAACGAGGCCCGGAAGAAACGAGTGTTCATCACAGAGTCAGCTGAGAGAGGGAGGGAGGAGGGAGAGAGGGAGGAGAGAGAGAGAGAGAGGGAGAAGAGACAGAGACAAAAGGAGAACGGGAAAGGGTGAAGAGAGGACAAAAGGGGAGGGGTAAGGATAGCAAAAGAGAAAAAGAGACAAGAGACTGAGAGACAGAAGGGGGTAGAGAGAGAACACATTTTATTGTCATTTACCATGTTCTGTAGGTTACTGCAGGACACTCATTGGAAATGTCTTATGCAAACAATAAAGCACAGGTACCTGACTTTTTTGTTGTAAATTAGTAAACTTGCAGCACACTGACAAAATCAGACCACTGAGACATTTTATTTCTCTTTAGGGCCAAATGCAGCGCTCTAATTGGCTGTGATTGAGTGATCACCACAGTCTCACTTTGCGGTTCGTAAAAATTTGCTTTGAAGACTTAATTGCAGACAAAAATTATGTGCGTGGTGGATATTAACATGCACTGAAGGATTTGCAGAAGCAAGGAACTAGTTGGACCTACTTCAGGTTTCGTGATGTGAAAATCAGGTCCACCATCTTTAAATGGGTTCTATTATTATTCAAAGATTTTAACTTTCTTATAACAACTCCCTTCAACATTAGTTTATTCAAAGTTATATTTGAATTGATTCATACATGTTGGAGTAATCTTGTTTTGTTTTCTCACCTACCACCTATCCCTCCCACTTGTCTGTGTTTACTTGTGATAATTCAAAAGATTAAAACTCAAAGTGAAGCATAAATGGTTCAAACGATCCATATCCACTTTACAACAATAAAAATGTGTTTTTTAAAATCTGTTGCTTCTCACAGTTACATTTTAAAACAAAGAGGCGGGGCTTATCAGTTCTGCAGTTTTGAACAGGAAGTCAATAGAGCTGTTTCTATTTTTAAGCCGTTTTAGATCAACTTTGTGTTTACAATGAACAAAAGGTACTGATCTGCATATGTTCTAGTTTCTTAAAAAACACAATAGGTCTCCTTTAATAAACTTTTGCAATAGTTGAACACACAATTTGTATTTTGGAAAACATTTTTACCCTTATAAATTATTTTAGTCTTTCGCTAAAGACCTTATTCAAGCACATGCTGTATGCATGAACAGTGCAGTAACAAACCTGAACCAATAACTGAACAATAGTGGATCTGTCTTCACAAATGTCTTACTCCTGTGATATATATGAGTCACAGCAAACCCCCACATCTAGTAATTTTAGTAAATGAGCTCAAATGATTAAAATAAATTGATAAATCATCTGATTTCATCCGTTTCCACACTCTTCAGTTCATTCAAGCATTTGAGTGCATTTTTAAACTTGTAAAAACATTTTTCACAGTTCCCGAGAAACACATGAAGTCTCACCTATTCTCTGAGTCGTCTCGTCAGTGGCTCCTTCAAAGAAACAGACATAAACCACCAGCCCTTCTCCGATCTGAAACATATTAAACAGGATTTAGTGTTACTAACCTTATTCAGGCATGACTGATATCTGAAGACCTTTTTTTCTGGCCTTGATCTTAGTTAAAAGCACAATGTAAAGATACATTCTCTCTCACAGACCTGTGCGTACTGCGACTCCGCTCCGTCCACTCCGGCTCGGGTTTGACTTTGGCGCTGCTGCACTGCTGCACCACCACACGAGCCTCCAGGGGGCGCTCACTGCAAACACAAGGAAACAAGTGACATCACAGTTTTAACGTTGAAATTCTATAAAACATCTCAAATTTTATTTCATTCTAGGGCTGCAACTAACAATTAGAGGAAGTCAAACTACTGGATTTCTTTATTTATGCTCCATAAAAAGGTTGACTCTATAGAATCTGCATCAGAAAGTAGAAACGTCTGTAACACAGCTTTTGTTGGTTCAAAGATGACAAAGACACTCGTCCTGATTGATTTAATCATGTAAACCTCCAATTTTTTATCCTTAAGGTGCATTGCGTAAGTTCAAATGCTCAATATTACAATATATCAAATGACCGTCCATTGGCACAGGCCTGGATGTGGCCATGATGTTTTGTAAACTTACCGAGGTTTCCTCTGTAAGCGCAGACAGACTCATAAATGTGAGTGGAGCTGGTCCTAGTCCTCCTTCACTGGATTATTGGCATTATTTCTATTTGTTTAGCAAAAGTTATCGGTTTTATACAACAGACGAATGTTGTAAAGACTGTTAATAAAAAATTAATAAATATTCAGTGGTAAATACTGCCATCTAGCTTCAGAACCCTGTGAAACAGAAGAATTATCAAAACTACCGCACCGGGCTAAGGCAGAGCAGCACTCGGACATGTTTTTGAGAACTGTGCTGAAGATCAATATGAGTCCTGTAAAGAGCTGGTTTACAATTTTCTCTCACGCTAAACAAAGCTTTTCCTCAAACTCTCATAATCTTTCCTTGACTAAGTCAGTCAAAATAACAAACAAAATAGTTAGCAGCCACTTTTCATACAAATAACTTTGTCTTCTTAGCTCTGAAACATTCATTCATTCATTTTCTACCGCTTAATCCCGTTAGGGTCACGGGTGACTGGAGCCCAGTGACTTTGGGCCTTAGGCGGGGAACACCCTGGACAGTGGCCAACTCGTCTCAGGGTTAGACAGACAAACATTCACTCTCTCATTCATTCACAGTGATGCCCAATTAACCTAAACATGCAGGTTTTTGGAGGTGGGAGGAAACCAGAGAAAACCCACGGTGACACAGGAAGAACATGCAAACTCCACCCAGAGAGATCGTGAGATATTATTATGGTCCGACCCGGGAGTCGAACCCATGACCTCCTTATTGGGAAGCCAGAGCTCTAACCACTCTGCTAACGTGTACTGTGCTCTGAAAACATTTTGCAGAAAATAACAATTTGCCAAAGAATCTTTTCAGCCGTAAAATACATCTTCAGCTGAAGATGGGAGGGTGGGTGCAGTGCCACTAAATACCAAAGATGGCGCCCTTGTTCGAAACCGTTGCCACTTACGCAGTGCACCTTTAAGACATCATTTCATTGTAGTGGCTCATATTCTTTCACCAAAAAGTTGAACAGAGGAAAACAACACTGACACGAGGTTTGATTCTCAAAAGTTTCTCGTCAAACGCTGAAATCTAATGAAAACAAGGAATTTCAAATGTCCATTAAAAGAGAACAGATTCATGTAGTAGAATAACAATTCTTTTTTTAAATGAAAGTAGACACTTGTAGGTCTCTTTGATGTATAACATGTCATGATTCCAGTTGCACAAAGTTTTTGTGAAGCTGTGAATATTGTTTAAAATAGCAAAAAGGCCTGACAGGGCTGGAGCTGAAAGAGTTATTAGATCATCTTGAGTTTTACAATGAACAAAATGTAAATCACTGATGTACATATGTCATAGTTTATTCCTAAATACACCACAGAAAAACACAACACTGTGAGCTGCTGTGTTTGTACCTCTTGTCTCTCTGCTCCAGCTGCTCTTTCGGACTCTCGGTGGTGGACACATGTTTGGAGCTTTGGACCAGATCCGTCTCCAGACTCTGGAGCTTCCTCTTTGGGATCTCCTCGTCCGGGAAACTCTTTCTCTTCAGAGGGCCCCCTACTGCTGTGTGTGGGCCGCTGTGGGCTCTGCGGCTGTAAAAGTTTGAAAATACGGATGCAACTAATGATTATTTAAACTCCATTCTTCCATCATTTCTGTACTTTGTCTGGTTCATTGGTTGATTGTTCAGTTAATTACATTTTTTTTTGATTGCCATAAGATATCTGAATGACAGTCGACAGTAGAACCATAAAACCCTGAGTTGTTCGTAGTATTTCCTTTGTTTACCTGTTGTGTTGTGTCAGAGTATTTTCTTCTCCTGACCTGTTGTTGGTTGTGTCAGAGTATTCCTTCTCCTGACCTGTTGTTGTGTGTTCAGAGTATTTCCTTCTCCTGACCTGTTGTGTGTTGTGTCAGAGTATTTTCTTCTCCTGACCTGTTGTAGTGTTGTGTCAGAGTATTTCGTTTTCCTGACCTGTTGTTGTGTTGTGTCAGAGTATTTTCTTCTCCTGACCTGTTGTTGTGTTGTGTCCGAGTCCTGGATCTCCTCTGTGTGAGACACTTCCACCCTCTGGACCTGAGAACCTGCTGTTTACCACCTCGACCGGTCTGGACCTGTTTTTTGCCGCTGTGATGGTCTGACCTGCTCCTCGTGCTGGTAGGTCATCGTGTTTGGGTTCACCATCTGGATTTCAGATTTCTCCTTCTGCAACGACAAGTGTCTGGTCAAAACACGTACCGTTAAAAACTATTGGTAAATGTTGAGGCTGACGTCAAGGCTAAACCTCCCGTACACTGACTGCAAGGCGAGTTTGGTTCGAGACATGTGTGAGTTTTTGAGAAGTGCCTTGTACACCAGCTCTTGTCGACTGTGGTCCGAAGTCATACGGATTCACATCGATTACTGCTAGAATGCTCGTATTATGATTTGAAAGTTGCATCAGATTGCTAGCCAGGCTGGCCTCCACTCAATTTCATTTCACTCTAGGTACTAGTCAGGTATCCCAGGACTGCAGACCGTTTTCAAAAAGCAGGAAGTACGATAGTCCAATCAACGAGAAGGAGCGAAGTGGTGCGTTAGCCAGAGATAGCAGACTGAATGTGTTCTCCTTCTTTGACCTTGAGTTAACTTAGAAAATGATATTGTACCTTTTAATTTGCAAGTTTATCACATAGAAATGGCACTGACACATTTATGCTCTACTTCCTGGACAACAAAACAACCAAAAAGCAGTGACCGGTTTCCACGAAGTGAAATGAAACCGACTGATGCATCAGGCTACATCAAATTGCTGCGACCTCCGGACTCTCTATGGATTTTTTCTGTTTCTGCACACTCGCGGAATTCTTGAACATGCGTTGCGCTGCTCCGGGGTCTGTGTACAAGGGTGCATTGGTTTTAAGCACTTTCTAAGTCTTACGGAACACAAGGGACTTGCGCAAGTCCCGACCCGCACCAAACTCTCACTCGGTGTATGGCAGGGGTAACTCGGTTCAGTCTGATAGAGTTCAAGTCTGTAGAACAGGAGTCTCCAACCTGTAGCTCGGGAGCTACCAGTAGCTCGCCACCACCTTCCAAGTAGCTTGCCAGAGGATTTTAGAATCATACAAGTCTATTTCAATTGTAAATGTATCTTTAATGCCTAATTGTGTTCACTTCTAAATAGATATTGGCAAAATTTTTATATAGGCCTCTTAACTATGCCAAAGTTAACTTCAATTATTGGTCATCGCTAAAAATAGTAGCTTGCCTGCTCATGGACCTCTACATATGTCAGAATTTAATGGACAAAAGACAAATATAACCTCATCAAAACAGGCAAACTGGTGAAAAGTAGCTAAAGGTTTATACAAATCTGAAATGTAATTATGTTTTACTGTAAATTGTAGTTTAAACTGTCTTTTCTTCTCACCTTGCTGTATTTGTCTTGTCTCTCCGCAGCTCCTCTCACGTCGGTCGGATTCTGTTTTTGTCCCAGATCTGCGTCATGAGAGCGTTCTGAGCCGCCGTGAGCAGGATTGGGCCTCCAGACTGAAGGTTCAGAGGAGAGCTGAGCTGGAGCACGATGGGGACCTGCACCTGGGCCTGGATCGGGGTCTGGAGCTGGACCTGGGCCTGGATCGGGGTCTGGAGCTGGACCGGGGTCTGGAGCTGGACCGGGGTCTGGATCTGGCTCTGGCTCGACATCTGAGTGAGGACTTGGGTCAGGACCTGGGTTTGAACTGGAGCCTGGACAGGAGCCTGGACTGGAGCCTGGACTGGAACCTGGACCGGAGCCAAAGCTGGAATCTGGATTTTCACTGCCGGCTGCTGGATTTTAGCTTCTTTCGGAGCTTGGACTTGTTTCTGGGCTGGAACTGCGACTTTTATCTGGGGCTGGACTGGGGTCTTGGTCTGGGCTTTGGGCTGGACTTGCTTTTGGGGTTTTGCTTGAACTTTCTGCACCTGAATCACAAAAAAATAAAAGATGAAATATATCGCTGTGTGTAAACAACAATCTACAATAATATTTAAATCAAGATGTCAGCTACAAAAATATTGTTTAATTTAATTTTTGTTGTAGAATTAAATGAGTATTTAGTTTGTATTCTTTATTTAACCAGAGTAGTGTGGTGAGTGGGATCACAGTTTCTTTTTCAGACGGGTCCTGGGAGAAAGGAGAGAGGTGGAGCCTATTGTACATGTTTTTAGTGATAAGACTGATTAAATTATGTTTGGCCCTCGACAAGCTACAACATAATACATTGTGGTCCGCCGAGAAAAAAAGTTTGGGCAGCCGTGTTTTAGACAGAATGTGAACAGAACCTAAACAGTACAGTGCAGTAAATACTGTATAGTGCATAGACTTGAAAAAAACCAAGCACAACTCTGTACCAGTGGCTTTATAAACTAATACAGAGAAATATTAGTTTGATACTCCAGGTGAAGGTTTTAAGTAGGGATGCACTGATCCAGCTTTTTCAGTTCCGATATCGATCCCGATACTTTGGAATTAAGTATCTGTCGATACCCGATATCAACCGATACTGGTGTAAGAACTGTAATAGCTCTTTTTTTTCTTTTGATCATATTGTGTTATGTGGTATTTATAGTGCAAATCACAACCAAACAACTTCATCTGAATAAAATGTCAAACATAATGAGACGTTCTGGATCAACACCAGCCAGTAAATAAGTCTCATTATGTCTGTTTAGCCTTTAGTGAGGCTAAACAGTCGGTCAGAGACTTACTCCGCCTACAACTGCACCTCAAACAGACTCGCAAAAGTGGGAAATGCCTGGAGCATTTTAAGAGACGCCCAGTGGCTGTGAACAGACATTGATTGACAGCACCAAATATGGACAGTGAGATTGTGAGTGATGTGAGTTTTATGTGGAAGCGATCCTGGCGTGTGGAGAAGTTCACAGCTCTGAGGCTGTGCACAGGTTGAGTTTCTTACTCACACATAAAGATTCTTTTTATTAACTTTGCAAACAAATGTATGAAACCTTTGCTTCAGCCGACATAAGCCATGAGCTTATTATGTGAACAAGTGAGTATTTTCTGAAGTTGAAAATGAAAAAAAAAAAAAATTAAACATCGAAACGAGTGTCGAACTTTTGCACCTCACACCACACCTTTACCAAGCTGAGCCAAATGACTGATGATGTCATATCAGGCGCCCCCTTTCCAGCTTGCTTTAGCAGCGATGTGAGAAGGAGGAGTTTTTATATCCCACCTGGGCGGCTCGTTTGTTGCGTCAACTCGATGTGACGTCGGCGTGAACTGAAAATGCACTGACTGTTTGACCATCGACAGCACAGTCGCGGTTTTTGCAACCATAACTGCAAAAAGCCCCGGAAACAATAGATATTTCCATTTTAACCTCACAGTTTGGCAGTGAAAAAAGATTGATTCTGCGTTTAGTTTCTTTTTAAAGGCACAACTATGATATCAGCTGAAACGATATCATGGAGCCGATACTCGAACATTTCCTGGATCGACACTGATATCTGCTCCCAGTATCGAATCAGGTCAACCCTAGTTTTAAGACTTTATATTTCCAAAAATGTGTTTCGCCTAAAAAACTCCAGCACCAACAGGGTTAAACACAGTTAGATATTTGCTCACATTTACCTCAGTGTCCGACTCTGTGTCACTTTGGTCACTAATGTAGTTTCCATCCTCGTCTTCTTCTGTGTCACTGTCTATCCTGTTTAAACACACATTTAACAGATCAAGGCACATTTTCGTATTATGGTGACAAAGTTTTAAGGTTCAGCAAAGACTCTGGATGTTAAAACAGCAGCTCATAATGCTCTGACTGTCTGAGCTCACATACGCTGCAAACACGGGTGATAATAATGTAACTTTATACTGTTTTTTACCTGTGTTTGGTGAGCTGAATTCTCTGAGGCTTCGTCTCCTTTTGTGGCGGAGGATTTTTAGGTTTGTTCTTCAGTTGACAGACGACACATTTACTGATCCACAGAGCGATGTCCGAGCGCATCGTCCTCCAGTTGCACCTGTCACAGACAAACAAATATTACCTCCATAACACAATGCTGATGTCTGATATTAAAGCATTCAGACACAGACATAATAATTAGATAGGCATTCATTTAAGACAGAAATACAGAAAAACTTTTTGCAGTTTACAAACCAGAGTTTACGCTACACCTGGAAACTGGAAATAACAGTCATTTAGGGCAGGGGTTCCCAAACTTTTCAACCTGGGACTCCCACAGTAAAAAATATACTATATATATACTAATAATTAAATCCATTTAAATTGGGTTTAATTATTTTTTTCAAATTTGATCGTTTATTGCTTTATATGACCCCAATTCACTCAAACATACTGTTTTCAACATAAAAAATGATTAAATGTCAAATCATAAGTGAAAAAATACATTTTGAAATTATATCGCAACCCCAGATTTCGCTTTGCGACCCCCACTTTGGGAACCAATGAATTAAGGGAACAACCGGTCAGATGATCCTTATACAAACAGCTGCACATGAATTATGGGTGTACGCGCTTTAGCCTGCTTAACAGTCTCTATTTTAAAGATAAAATTGGTATTTTTTACTGAAGTGTCTTTAACTTTTACTTATCACAATGACAAGCCACGCTTTTTAAATCTTGCCCGTGTGTAACCAAGGTAAAACCCACATGAGGGACGAGGTTGGAGAAGTGTGCTAGTGGGGGATAAACTCACTCCCTCAGGTATAAGAACCGACAAACAAACTGGGCCACAGGGAGCGTTCCCTTTGGCTCAATACGTTCGTCGGTCGACCGTCATGCGGGAGACCCGGGTTCAACTCCTGCTCAGGACACAACACAACGCAGAGCAGAACACCATTGCCGGTTACACATGCACTTACTAAACCAGAGCCAAGCCAGCGTCAACCCCCGTGTGTCTAAGACGAGAGCCCAGAACCCCCCACTTCTAAATCGCGAGGTTTTAATGACAGAAAAGACACATACTGATGGTCTTCACGTGTAAAGTGTTGTACCTGTCAGTCTCCAGCAGCAACACTCATCTGTTCCTCTGATGCTGATCAACATTATATCTCTCTTTTCTCCACTTTATAAGTGACACACTTTCATTTACACACACAAATTCTCTTCACGTCGCGACGTATTTATCGACTTTATTCACATGCGAAAAAGACATTTTGTCTTAAAGGTTGTATGGAGGATTTTCAAAAATAGTTTGTTGTCAGT
Source organism: Mugilogobius chulae (assembly GCA_038363315.1). NCBI lineage: Eukaryota > Metazoa > Chordata > Actinopteri > Gobiiformes > Gobiidae > Mugilogobius > Mugilogobius chulae. The sequence goes on along the minus strand of CM076406.1, from coordinate 1,822,752 downwards.
CTTGCTCAAAAACAGTTGCATAGATTTGTAACAGCCTTGTACTTATGCTAAACAAAAAAAGAATTATAAAAATATATAAACTGTGGACAGGATGAGGCCAGTAAAGCGTTGACCATTAGATAACAAGGTACCTCGTTATCTATTGGCCTGTGAACCTTTCAAGCAAACCCTCAGTGTTCCTTAGTAACTAATTGGTCCACTTGCAGTGATGTCGTGGCCCTGGGAGGAAAAACACATGTGCATCGTTTGAAAAACAGCAAACAGCTGTTGGATTTGAAAAATCCTCCATACAACCTTTAAGTTGAGAAGAAAAAAGCATGACCCACACAGCACTTACAATCGCTTTTCTAGACAGAGGTAAATCATCTGTGAACAGCGCCAGGGTCAAATGTATCAGCGCAAGTTTTGTTTGTTGTCTTTGAACCAGAGCAGAGCATGGACTGACCACAGAATGAACAAATCTGTAATTATAATTAAAGAGCCTACAGTAAATTATGTCTTAATATCAACTATTTATTTATGTATTAGCCTATTATTTCTGCCGGTCAAGCTGACCTGGGACATCTACTTTTTCCGGTCAAAAACACTGCTGCTTTTTTTTCTTCGTTAGTTGTGTTTTGACAGCAGAACTCTTATGTATTTATGCGTTGTGTTGATGTCTGACCTCTCGTTGAGCAGCCGCAGACACTTGTTGACCTCCAGGTGGTTGAGTTCGTCGTGATATTCCTTCAGAGCTTCGTTCACCTGTTGTCTGTTCCTCAGCACTGGCACCGCCCTCTCTCGCACTTTGATATGAAGAACTCCGTCTGCAAAAAACACAAGATAAAAACTAAAAAATACAACTAGTGACAGGACGATATAAGTAGTAAAATAGTTGCGTTTTATAGGAAACTGTGATTGGTCCAAACCTTTGACGAAATACTTCTTGCAGAATCTCCTGAAGGTGTTTTTCTCGACGTAGGTGAGTCCGGGAGGGTAAGTTCTGGTGGATATGTAAAGCTCCACTGCGTCGTATTTAGCGAAAAAAGCATCCTTCAAAATATAAAGCAACAAAAAAACTCTCAGGGTTTAAAACAGAGAAATGTTTTTAAATGGAAAATGTTCGACTTTACCTCCTGATCTTCGTCCTCTGCAGCAGTGGGACCTTCATTCACGCTCTGGACCTGATCACAAATCACAACTTAATCACATGATGCTAACAACAACCCACATTAAGCAGAGCAGTTGTGAGCTTTTTGGGTGCCTTTTGCAAGATTTCCCTGCCTCGTTCAAAGTAATTTTTTTCAGAAACATGGGGACAAGAGTGCCTTAAGCCTTCTGCACACTAAAGGAGTTTTGGTAAGATTTTAAGCCTGATGTTTCCCTCTACGAGTTCAGGAGGCGTGGCTAGAGTAAGAGATGTGTTGTGTTTTCTCTCCTTCTGTCTGTGCGTCACTGTGACTCTGTTAAGACTGTTTCTGAGGAGCATCATGGTGAGGTTCACCTGCTGCACGAGCGAGGATCTTTACAGAAGCATCTGGTGCATCTGCCTTGTGACGGTGACTCAAATGTCAAATAAAGAAGAAACACTAGAGGAGTTTAAGATCGTTTGTGATTTTTAGTTTCATCAAAAACTAAACAGGCCACAGACATAAGGACATTTCCTGGATTTTTAGTCTGACAGTGGCATCATGTGTCAGAAAAACAGAGACGACACAGACTTGTGGAGCAGCTGCAGTGAGTGGACAGTGTGTGTGTCATGTGATCGAGCTCAGAGTGTTTTCTTTTATAAAAGTGAAACAACAACAATGATAAAATGCCAGAGGATTAAAGTAGGTTTATAAAGGTCACAGGAAAGTAAAAATTACTTTCAATTGAAAGTCATTTTCTTTGGTTTTCTTGATCTTTGGAAACACTGTCCAGATGACTTTCTACTAAAAATGTACAGAAGTAAATCATCTTCTGTTTGTCCTCATAACTGGACCAGTATGAGTTCTATGAACTCAAAATAACTGACTCAAAATCGTTGTGGAGTTGATTTGAAACACGGAAGAAGGCATAGTGACCAGACCCAAGTGTGGACTCTTGAACACAAGCAACCAGTTTCTCCCACTACTAAAAACATGTACAATAGGCTACTCCTCCAGACATCCCTGAAAAATAGTCTTGGATCTCAGCAGAATTTTCTTATTTAAATATGTGTCAATTAAAAAGACAACCAAAAAAATGTACAGCGAACACCAGGCTTTAGTCCCTGTTTAGCCCTGTCTCTGTCCTGCTTAAGCCTCTGGTAGAGTCCTGTTCTAGTCCTTGCTTAGTCCTTGTTTAGTCCCAGCTGAGGCCTGTTATAGCTCCTGGTTGAGTCCTGATCTAGTCCTTGTTTGGCCCCTGACTCTGCCCTGTTTTAGCCCCTGGTTGAGTCCTGGTCTAGTCCTTGTTTGGCCCCTGACTCTGCCCTGTTTTAGCCCCTGGTTGAGTCCTGGTCTAGTCCTTGTTTGGCCCCTGACTCTGCCCTGTTTTAGCCCCTGGTTGAGTCCTGATCTAGTCCTTGTTTGGCCCCTGACTCTGCCCTGTTTTAGCCCCTGGTTGAGTGCTGGTTTGTCCTTGTTTGGCCCTGACTCTGTCCTGTTTTAGCCCCTCGTTGAGTCCTGGTCTAGTCCTTGTTTGGCCCTGACTCTGGCCTGTTTTATCCCCTGGTTGAGTCTCTTCTTACCGCCTCGTCTCCGTGGGTCTTGATGGTGGGCATAGCGTCAGGCTTTAGCACTTCTCTGCCTCCGGATCGATCGAAACAGTCGTCAGTGAAGTGGACGGAGCAGACTGAGGACCAGAGGTGAGGATACCAGTTTGGACGCCCAGCCGCCTTCAGCCAGCGAGCCAGCAGAGCGGAGTTATCCATGGGGAAACTACAAAGAGAACACACTCATTTATTCACTAAACTATGGCTAACACAGACATGTATCCTTTCTCATGTGGTTCTGCCCTAAACCTTGTACTGTATCATAATAATACTAGTAGATGAAACTAAAGAAATTGGCATGTAATTATTGCAAATATTGCGAGGCCTGTGACAGATGTCTTTTATTAAAGAAGACATCTGACACATTGCGGCGCTGTGGCAGAGCAGAGAGCGCTGTGGCCTCACAGAAAAAAGGTTGCGAGTTTGACCCCCACTCAGCTCGGGCCTTTCTGTGTGTAGTTTGCCTGCTTCTCCCGTGTCTGGGTGGTTTTCCCCTCAACCAATAACATGCAGGTTAAGGAAAACTTGGTGGTGGTCGGAGGTTGAGGCGCCAGGTGTTTAGGCAAATCACCCTGGCTGAGCTGCCCCATCACTGAGTGGGGACTGTCTGCGAAAAACGCAAATAAAGCTTACTTACTTGTTTTTGTTTCCACGTTGTTTTTTTTTTCCAGGTATGATTAAAAAATAAATTACCCACAATCTTGTAGGAATCATGTAGGCATTTGTTGTTCTTACGAGTGCTCCTGATAATGCTGCGTTCAGATTCAACAACATTTGGTCAGATTTACAGGTTAATTTAATGCAAACCTGCATTTTGGGGCGTCTAACAAAGTTGTGTCCAGCTTTTTTTCAGCTTTGTTTGCGTGTTCACAGCGGCTCAAACCTGCAAACTTTCAACTGTAGTTTGGGCGCATCCACCAATCTGGCACAACTCAATCAGGAGGAAGTTGTGCTATCAGGTAAGTTCTAGCATCATTTACTACATACAGCAAATCGACTCTCTTAACATGGTCTGCTATTGTGTGAAAACAAATGCAAAAAGCTTTGAGAGGAAGTTCTTCTGCTTTTTTATAGGTTTTTATAGGTTTTTATAGGTTTTTATAGGCCATAGTATACGGGATATTACTATTATTTAGATGCTCCTTCTTGCAGCAACTGCAAGGCGTCAACTTCATAGAATTCGCCTAAATACACAAAAACACTGTCCAGTTGGAATGAGGCATTAGGGATTGTTCCTTTTCATTAAAAAAAATGTGTGAAGGCAAAAAGTGTAAGTATAAATACTGAAAAATACTCAGTTTGTTTCAAGGACTGAATAAAGTCACCACATTTTTTAGCTAAAAAATATTTTAAAAAGATTATGGAATTGCCAGTTTTGAACCTGGTCAGAACTTCGACAATTTGACATAAAAAAACTAAATTTGAATCTCTGACTCTTTAACGTTATGATGTAAGTTCAGCTGCCTGTTTGTAAAAGTCTAAGAGTGTTGAACTCTTTTCGTACTTGTGAAAAGTGAGTCCGAGTTTTCTCTCCACGGGTCCACAGCAGTTGGTGCAGGTCATGATGCTGCAGCGGAGCCACTTCCTCTTCGACCGGTTCACACACGTGGGACACCGTGAGATCCAGCAGGACAAGTCTCTGCTCATCGAATACCAGTAATAATGTCGAACGATGGCTTTGAAGCAGGTGCCGTGACCGTAGTGTCCGCCGTTATCGTGGAACTGCTGCAGGATCGCGTTCACCTGAAACGAGGATTACAACAGATCTTTGTAGTTTGTGATGATTATTTTGGATAAAACCATTTGTTTTGTGGGTTTTTGCTGACCTCTTCTCTGCTGCGAGGGACTCTGAGCGGAGGAGAGCGCAGGTTATAATACAAGACTCCATCTGAAACACATTATAATAAACTTTGACAAAGATAAGAACATGTGATTTTATAATAAACTGTGTAAAATGACAAACCGATGAGTGTGAAGCGCTTGGCCATCCTCCTCAGAGAACCTTTTTTCTTCTTGGTTTGTTGAGGCAGGATTCTGTGGCTCAGATATCTGAAAAGAGAACATATTTTTGACGGCTCCTAATAGTCTGACGGCTGGAATGAAATAAAGAGGCGGGGGGTTTTCACTATAAAGATATGGGGTCTATGTCCTGTTCGCAAGGATGTAGATGTTTAGTTTGTTCTGACCTGGCGATGTGGTTGTAGATGTTTAGTTTGTTCTAACCTGGCGATGTGGTTGTAGATGTTTAGTCTAGTCTAACCTGGCAATGTGGTTGTAGATGTTTAGTCTTGTCTGACCTGGCAATGTGGTTGTAGATGTTTAGTCTAGTCTAACCTGGCGATGTGGTTGTAGATGTTTAGTCTAGTCTGACCTGGCGATGTGGTTGTAGATGTTTAGTCTTGTCTAACCTGGCGATGTGGTTGTAGATGTTTAGTTTGTTCTAACCTGGCGATGTGGTTGTAGATGTTAAGTTCTGACCTGGCGATGTGGTTGTAGATGTTTAGTTTTGTCTAACCTGGCGATGTGGTTGTAGATGTTTAGTTCTAACCTGGCGATGTGGTTGTAGATGTTTAGTTTTGTCTAACCTGGCGATGTGGTTGTAGATGTTTAGTTCTAACCTGGCGATGTGGTTGTAGATGTTTAGTCTAGTCTAACCTGGCGATGTGGTTGTAGATGTTCAGTTTGTTCTAAACTGGCGATGTGGTTGTAGATGTTTAGTTTGTCTAACCTGGCGATGTGGTTGTAGATGTTTAGTTCTAACCTGGCGATGTGGTTGTAGATGTTTAGTTTTGTCTAACCTGGCGATGTGGTTGTAGATGTTTAGTCTTGTCTAACCTGGCGATGTGGTTGTAGATGTTTAGTTCTAACCTGGCGATGTGGTTGTAGATGTTTAGTTTTGTCTAACCTGGCGATGTGGTTGTAGATGTTTAGTCTTGTCTAACCTGGCGATGTGGTTGTAGATGTTTAGTCTTGTCTAACCTGGCGATGTGGTTGTAGATGTTTAGTTCGTTCTAACCTGGCGATGTGGTTGTAGATGTTAAATCTCGATCTAACCTAGCGATGTGGTTGTAGATGTTTAGTTTGTTCTAACCTGGCGATGTGGTTGTAGGTGGTGAAGGTCGCGCTCTGTCTGGTCTCCTTCAGCGGGTCCGGGCTTCTCTCGGGTGTCTCTCTGGGACTCTCAGGCTGTACTGGTGCTCGTGGAGAGAATGATCTGTCTGCTCGGAGCTGAAGCCCACCTCGGGACAAACGTCTGCTGTGGCTGCGGCGCAGGTCAGCAGGTCCTCCAGAGACGAAGGGTGGAACAGAGGCTCCTCAGAGTCCGACGGCTGGAACGAAATTAAGAGGCGGGGCTTGTTATTATAAAGAGATGGATTTAGATTAAAAAGAGGTTCTTAAAATGTCTGCAGTTTTGAACAGAAAGACAACAATACTGTTTCTATTTCTAAGCCGTTTTAGATCAATTATGTGTTTTACAATGGGCAAAATGTAAATCAGATGTAGATTAATGCTAAATACATAGAAAAAACACATTTTCCCTTGTTTAGGTGTCACCTGTTTGGAGACTCCGATGATGGTGGGCACAGCGTCAGACTTCAGTTCTTTCTCTCCGTCTTCGTTCACAATGAAACAGTCGGGTTCAAAGTGTCTGGAGCAGAGTTTGGAGGTTTGTCTGACCGATCCGTTGTCTCTTTGAGCCACAACGAGCCAGCGCTGCCTCTGCTCACCGGATTTAGGAAACCTGTGAAAACCGACAGAAATTAGTCAAACATTTTTGTACATAATTCTGGTGTCATCTTAAAAATGTATCTCATGAAACATCTCCACTTCAATGCATCCATGTTAAATAAAAACCCACAGACAAACTGTATATTTTTTGCATGAAGTTGTAGACTGTGACGATGTAATGAGTCCAGATGGTGGACAAAAGCGTTTATAGAGGGATTTTCAGTCAACGTCACTTTCCGCTCTACTGCATATGCTTTATGTGGAAAGAGTTGCTTTCCATCTGATTACCCGGGGAAACTTTTTGGATTAAAACAACGAAACGAGACGAGAGCAGCTGTTTGGATCAGGTCTGAACCGGTCTGACAGACGTCTGTGTTTTTCTCGCAGTTTTTTCACCTGAATGTAATTTTTAAGGGTCGTAGGTCAAGTTTCATTCACAAATGTTGATTTCGCAGCAGAACGTTTTGTTTTCACACAGAGATAAACTCTTTTAGTTACAGACAACGGAGCTTTTTACACTTGTTTCCACTGTGTGTCTATGAGAGGCGGCTCTTTCCGGAGGCGCGGTGCGCGCATCGCCCGTGTTGATAAACAAATAACCCACTTTATACTTTGCTATGAAACATCTAAAATGTAATTTTCAATCTGGTGGTTTCTATTAGTAACCAGACGGTTTGTTGTGGAGTTGAGGCTGGATCTAAAACAAGGGGCTTTTGAGTTCTGCAGTTTTGCACAGGATTTCTAAACTAGGTTAGGAATGTTCATCATGTCTTCTTAAAGTATTTTTGAAGCGTTTTCTTCTATATCAGACAAGTATCGGTATGAGATGGTCGAAACTACTCAGGTAATAAACTCTCTCTAAAATCTCTTACAGATACTTGTCTGATATAGAAGAAAACTCTGCAAAAAAAAAGGATTTCTAAGCTGTTTTATATCAATTTTGTGCTTTGCAAAAACAAAATGATCTACATTTTTTATACTTTATTTCTAAATACAGTGAACATGATTATATTTCAGCTTTGACTTAATTCTCTTGTTTTCACGGTTTGTTTGTTTTGATCAGGTTTATAATTGTCTTTGTCCAGTAAATATGACACACTGTATGTAGAGGTCATTTCACAACTGTTACCTCGCAACCACATAGTAAATCTGGGACAAAAAACACATAAATGACAAACGTTAGGATTTAACAAATGATTATATCTTGTAACACTTTAATTGTGTTAAATGATTGTTTAAACTCTGTGTAAATTGTCTTTGCTTTTGGTGCTTTTTGACGACAGATGTGGAGGAACACTGTGTCGGGTTTTTATTTTGGTTTTAGCTTGATGGTAATTGCAAAAGTAATGGTAGCAGTGATGATGGTAACATAAGTGGACTGACTTGTGGAAGGTGAGGTCTGGGTAGATGAAACTGGATCCGTCGCAGCCGTAAGCCAAACAGTACTGCACCACCTCTGTCTCCGTCTGTGTTTTCCGCTCTTGACACTGCTCACAGCGCTTCACGTACTTTTTCACCACATCGGTCACTCCCACCCAGTAATACATCGACTGAAACGCACAAAAATAATTATTATCAAAGCACAAGATCCTATACATTCTGTTAATCTGGTTAAGTTCGTGTCTGATGCTCACCATGATTTCTCGGACCATTTTCACTCTCCCGGCGTGGTTGTTGTTGTCGTGGAACTGGACCATGATTTCTCGCACCTGCTCTTCGCTCATGACGGCCTGCAGGAGGCGCCCTCGGTATTTACGCAGCAGGCATCCATCTGAAACACAGCGGCAGAGCGGTTTTCTATAGTAATGCAGACTATAATAGTTACTAGAGAGAGTGTGGGTTCTGTTGTTGTGGCGTTTATTAACACTGTAGTTTGCCATGAACCTGATTTTCACATTGCAGAATTTTACTTGTGTCTAGGGCTGCAACCACTAATCGATTATTTAAACAATCGTCAACTAATTTAGTAATCGAATTATTGTTAACTGGTCTTTAAACAGGTTCCAAACATCCATGAGCTGTGAAAAAACATCAAATTTAACAGAAATTACATGACAATGGAGTAAATTTAGTGTTTTTTACAAAAACTAGTTTGCCTGAGCCTAGTGTTTTACAATACCAAATTTCAAACTAAGAGAAAGATTCTATTCTTGATGAAACCTAATTATGATTCCACAATGATAATTAAAAATGCTCTTTATGTCAGATTTCTGTATAATAGATTTCAACAGAAAATAAAAATACTTTTTTTTAAATGAAACATCTTGGTTTAAAGCTAGTTTGGATAAATCTATTATCCTAAAACTCATCAGAAAATGTCACATTTTTTCATGTTGACTGTACTTTTTATAAAAACTTGTTCAAATGAGGTCCTAGTTTTTAACCAGTTTTAGTGTTGATCAGTATCAGACTTTCGGATACTTTTGACAAACCTAAAACCTACATCTCCAGGACGTCCTCAAGCGACGTTACCGCAGCTAAATTTGGCAAAAATCTTGTATTCAAGGCACTTTTGCGTTTTGAACAACTAATCGATTAATTGAAACAATAATCGCCCAACGAATCGACCAAAAATATTCGTTAGTTGCAGCCCTACTTGTGTCCAATAACTTAACAGTCATTCCACAATTTGAGGATCAATATAGAGGTTCTGCACTGACATAATTTTATATGTAAAATGTTCCTTAACATTCTGACTAAGGTCAACTTTGTGGGCAACACCATGGAGAAAGTGTACTTTTTTGCTTTTTTACGAACTAAATGTCATCCATGGAGTTTGAAACAAATAAATTTTTATGCTGTGTGTTACGACCCAGGCTCGGAAGCCGCAACAAAGGAGTGGGGAAGAACACACAGCTGACCGGTTTAGCCCTCGATGGGGTTTTTATTTTAAACAATAATCTGTATGTGACTGTTGTCAGTGTATGAAAGTGTGCTGTGGTGCGTGTGGTGCGAATGATAATGGGCGAGACAACCTGTGTAGTGAAATGTATGATGTTGAGGTGCGGTGTAAAAAGGGTGTAGGCGGGCGTGCGGGCTGGCATGGCAGACGAGGCTGGAAAGCAGTGCCCGGACGGTTTGGCTGTAGTCCGGGTCTGCAATGAGAGAGAGAGCAGCCGTCTTCCCAGCTGTATAGCCATACCTGCTGTGGCCATACCGCTTGTGAAAGCCTGATCCCGTCAGATCTCAGAAGCTATGCAAGTAAGGGCCTGCTTAGTACTTGGATGGGAGACCGTTAGAACACCAGGTGCCACAGTGAGACGACATGAGTAGATTGTCGTTGTGTCCTTGGGCAAGACACTTAACCCACACTGCCTCAGTGTCTGTTACACTGGGTGAGTGGATGCTAGATTGTAAAGCGCTTTGAGTGCCTGGAAAGGTAGAAAAGCGCTATATAAATAGACCATTTACCATTTTTACCAGCTGCTTATAAACGCTGCTGCTCCTGATTAGCCAATCAGCTGCCACCTCCTGATTAGGGCACAAAAGTCATTAGTATGGAGCTGGGCGGGGTGTGTGCCCCCAAGCACAACACCACCGCCCAGAGGTGTGGTCCAGGGCTTACGCAAGGGGGACGTAACACTGTGAAATGAAAACTAACAATCGTTTGCTGTTGTCGTGGCAACAGTGTAGTGCTTCACTAACTTGTTTGCTAACGGCAGCTGGAGATTTATGACATTTTAATTGCAGAACTACAATTTCTATCCACATCACAAAGACTCAAGAACATGTTTTTTACAAAGGCAAAAACAATAACTTCAAATGTGTGATCCTAAAGTCTGTGATAAATGTGAGAGAAGCTAAAGTCTTTCTGTTCATCTGTTACAAACCCAGTGTTCTGCAGAGTTGTTGTGGGTTAGGCTACATTTTTTTCTCACATGAATCCTTTTTTTCTTATTTTAGTTGTATTTTGAGCTCTTACAGGAGAAATGTCCAGTCCTCACATTTAGAATGCTGTAAAGTCACCTGCATAACCTCTATTATGACTTATTAGGTTCCTCTCTCTGTTTCAAACCTTTGTAGATGAAGTGCTGGCTGGCTTTGCGGGTCACATATCGCTGTGCGGCCGTAGTCTCGGGCAGAAACTTCTTCTTTCGTAAATAATACTCCACACGCCTCAGAATGTCAAAGGACGGCATCTGAACAAGACAAGACAATTAGCTTTCATTTTAAGCTCATGTTCATTAATTAAAAACTTTACTAAATTATAAAAGTCACTGAACGACAGTAAAAAGAGATTGTTAGACGGTAGTTCATGACCTGTAGAATTGGGTAGAGAAGCAAAGACAAGTAGTTATGTTAGAGGTGGGTAAATTGTTGAAATAATGTCAACTAATTTGGTAATCAAATATTCGCTAACTTGTCTTTTTTAGGTTTCAAAACGTCATGAGCAGATAAACATTCAACAGCAAAGATGATGAAGATGATGATTTTGTGACGTAAACAGTAGTTCGCCTGTAAATCTACACCTAAAAGAACGTTTTCAAACAATTTTACACTGGAGAAAAGACCTAATACGCTAATATGGACAAAAGTGCTTGAATTAGGCAATTTGATCTTTTTTCAATATTGTTTTGACTTTGACTCTTACACTAAAATATGCCAATTGAAGATGCAGCTTTATACATTTTTTAATTTTTTTTTTTTCAAGTGAAAAAATGCTTATCATTTTTGTATTTTAAGTAAAACTACATATTTTATGCTTGTTCCTTTGGCAAATCATATCTTCAAACAGTCAAAGCAAGACTAAAATTTCAAGCAATTATGACTTATCACCGTTTTAAGATGGTATTTTTTTTTTTTCAATGTACCTCAACTCAAATTTTGTTAAAATCTTGTATCTTCTGATTCTGAACTGATTTATCGAAAGAATAATCTCCCAACTAATTAATTTAAAAGATAATTGTTAGGTGCAGCCTTGTTATTTCACTTCCCAAACGACATCTATAGTAACAAATGCCAGATTATATATAAAAATATATATATTATATATATATATATATATATATATAATATTATATATATTATATATATTATATATATATATATATATATATATATATATATATATATATATATATATATATATATATTATATATATATATATATATATATATATATATATATATATATATATATGGCTCACTGGATAGCTCAGTTGGTAGGGCATAGGGCTGTCACACGGGGGACCCCGGTTCGAATCCCCGTCGAAGCGAATGAGCATCCAGTGTGGGTCCTTGGGCAAGACCCTTCAAGCTACTGCCTACCTCGGATAATGATGAGAGACACTGAAACACATGAGATACCGGCTCAGACGTCGCCCGGTCTAACAAGGTCTGCGTCAGGTGTTGGGGAACCAGAGCACCCTGATGAGAAATGGGCTACTGGAACAAAGCGGAAATGGCTGAGATGCGAGAACAAGGCTCTGTTGGAATGCTACTACTCAAGTAACCCTAGTCAGAGGGGTTACATGCGAAGAATGTGGAATGAATGGTCGGTGCGAAACCCACATTCAAGACTGACGGCTAAACAGCTAGTAGCTCAGTGTTCCAACATCCACAAACGGCAACTGCTATCACATCTTGAGATTGAGGAGGTACAACACAAATACAAATGCTACGGCAAGGGGGAGCCAGGACGCCAGGTCAGAGGGGAGATTTCATCATCTCCCCAACCAGAGATTGGGTACGAAGCCCCAATGAGTGCGATCACGCTGAGCGAGGCAGCGACTGACCTGAAAGATAGAATCATGGCGAGAATGAGCTCCAGGCAACCCCGACGCCAGTTACAACGGCTAAGTGAAGTACCATCTGAAAGTCTCATGGAAGATGTGAATGCTGCAGTGAGAGCGATACCTACCACGACAATCACTGAAACCAATGAGTTGATCTACACTTCAGTGATCTACACTTCAGTGATCCTAGAGGTGCTGGGCTATAAGAGCAACCATGGGAGCCATGAGAAACAATACCCACCATGGAAACGAAGGTTGGAGGGCGAAAATCAAGGCAGCTCGGAGGGAAGTGAGCCAGTTGACAGAGGCCCAGAGAGGTGCGATGAAAAGACCAGTACCCAGAAGGTACAGCCAGATGCCCATAACGAATAAACAGGCTGTTCGCACACAACCTGCGAAAGTGTACTCTCAATGGCAGGGTAATAACAGCAGAGCAGACCCACCAAGGCTGGAAAGTGAACAGTACTGGAAAAGTATATGGGAGAGGGAGGCATCACACAACAGCGATGCACAGTGGCTGATGGATCTGAGGAAAGACCACAGCAATCTCCCTGAACAGAATCCAGTGACTATCACAGTGGCAGACATCCAAGAAAGAGTCTCAGGTATGAAAAACTGGACAGCACCGGGCCCTGACATGATCCACTCCTACTGGCTAAAGAAACTCACTGCACTCCATGAGCGCCTAGCAGCACAAATGAACCAGCTGCTAAGGGATGGGACTCACCCTGAATGGCTAACCGAAGGGCGAACGATCCTGATAATGAAGGATCCCTCAAAGGGTACAGTCCCATCCAACTATCGGCCAATAACCTGTCTCTCCACACATGGAAGCTCATGTCAGGCATCATTGCGGCTAAGATAAGTGGGCACATGGATCAATACATGAGCAAAGCCAGAAGGGCATGAGTAAAGATGACCAGAGGAGCAAACACCAACTCCTGGCCCNGGAGGAGAGAAGAGAAGCAGGACAGTGTGTAAACTCAAAAGATATCATCGTGACTTTCTGGACAGTTTTTTGATGCTGCTCTGAAGTAAAAGTCAGATATTCAGTCACCTTCTGCCTGTTCCGGTGCGGCGGGCTGAAGTAGTTCTCCGCCAGGGGGTCGGGCGGTTCTCCTTTCATGCCCCAGGACAGGTGCTGCAGGCGGGTGAGCTTCTTGCAGCAGCGCGTGGAAGGCGTAGCAGGGCACGGGCCGGATGGTGCTGCCCCTAGGCCCTCGGCATGTTGGTGGAACAGCAGCGAGCGCAGGGTTTGTCAGCGCGTCGCGACTTTGATTAACTCCCACGGGCCACGGCAGACGCACGTTACACACGCTCAGGTGAGTCAGGCGCTGAGGGGTAAAAACAGAGAATATTTACTTTATACATCAGTGTGAAAATGTGTTCCTGATAGGGCTTGCACAGACTAGTCGACTAATTGACTAGAAAGGTCACCTGCGACTACTTTGAGAGGTAGTCGACTTAGTCTAAAAGATAATTAAATCAGATGTTTAAACTTTGTGTCTCTACAACACATAATGTCCAGTAACGTGTCTGATATTTCCCCAGCTCGTTCTATTGTCTCTCCCAGTGCTATTCTTTCTGGCCTCCGACTGGTTTGTCCACTGTCAGACTGGTAGCACGCTGTAGACTAACCCTAGCCAACCCAGTCTCCAAGGTGCACATCATCTGCCTGGATCCAACTCTGTGGATCCAAACTGTTCTTTGGTCTTAGATTAGTTTTTACAGTGCGGTTTGTGGGTAGAAGGAGACGAGAGGAAAAGACTGGTCTGTTAGCGGAGCACAGTGAGTGATGTGTGTGAACTAGAGCTTCGGATTTATGTTTTTCTTTACTGTTTAAAACTAGAGATAGACCGATATAATCTGCCGGCCGATATATATCGGGCCCGATATTAATGATTTTTTGCATATCGGCCTTATTTAGCTTATTTTGGCCGATATTCTTGCATAGAGCTGCACTCACAGTGATCAGCTGAGATCCAAACTAGTTTCGGAGAGAATTGATACAGTTTGTTTTAATAATGTAAATTTTGCTGTGTTTTGAAAAGGAGCACTTTCTTGAATTATTCTTTAAAATGTTCTATAATGTGCCTAAACATGTTGGATTCATTAAACATTGAGACAAAATAATAGTTTAGATTCAACTTTTTTCTTTTTTGGATAGACTGTCTCATCTCAGCTATATGTTTTAAAAACTAAATAAGAAATTGGCTTCAGAAATGGGCCATTGATATCGGCATCGACTGAATCATGTAAAAAAAAAATCGGCATCAGCTCAAGAAAACCCATATCGGTCAATCTCTATTTCAGGGTCCCCAACCACCGGTCCGGGGCCCAAAACCGGTCCGCGGGTCATCTGCTACTGGTCCTCAGAAGATTTTTTTATATTTATTTTATTGCTATTTTATAGTCACTATCACTTCTTCCTTGAACTTCACTGTGACAATATAGTACAACTTAATCCATAAACAGCAAATTCAAGCAATAAGTGAGCTAAAAATATACACATTAATTGTTTTTTTTGCATTTTCCATTGTTGTTATCGGCGCTACCCAACCTCGACCGGTCCCTGGAAAAGAAATTTGTGACTTATACCGGTCCCTACAAGAAAAAGGTTGGGACCGCTGCTCTATTTAAAACGCACTGACCAAACGTCCCACAGCTCAGTGTGTGAATGTGGACAATCCTATTTCAGCTGGATTCAAGTCGCTGTCAGAGCGAGAGCCTCCGCTCCTCACACACACACAAATAGGCTTAGTTAGCTTTTTTTTCCTTTTATGTAAACCAGGGTTGCCCCAAACTTTTTCCCCAGCGGGCCAAAATTATAGTTCTTTTTCCTCGAAGGGCCAATATAAATGATTTTGCAGCGTGCCAAGGGCCAAACCTAATTCTATGTTGCATCTATAAAGTGTATTTACTTAAAGAGAGTGATTAAATTGTACTTTAAGAACATGTTTTAGTAGAATAAAACTGTTGTAGTACATTTGAATATCTTTTTACTTAAAATGTAATCAGACAAACATTCCTAACAAATCTCAGCACCTTGGAGGGTCAAGTTTGGCCCCTGGGGACACTTTGGGCACCCATGATGTAAACCCAAAGAGCCTACGTTCAGCTTTATTACAGGGCATTAGCGTTAATCTAATGTTTTCAGATCATATGGTCAGTACTAGTAAAGTGTTTCTAACAATCGTTCAGGCAAGTCATGGCGCCTTTGGATGTTTGTTTTTGTAATGACGTCACCGACTGAGCTGAGTCGATGCGACTAAAGCTCTCGACTAGTCGACTACTAAAATTCAGTAGTCGTGCAACCCCTAGTTCCTGAATATTTCGTTTTAACATGTTGTCACACTTAAATGCTTCTCCATTATCACACCAATGTTCTATGAGAGAACTTCTGAATATTGTGAGGTTTATAGAGCTGCAGTCGACCAAATACATGTCCGATTAAACAATTAGTCGACTACAAATTAGGAAAAGTAGAAGCAGGCATAAAGACCACTGAACACATTAAACAGGGTTCGTACAGATTTTAACTTCAAGTTTTCCATAATTTTCCCCATGACTTCTCCAAACAATCCACAACTTTTCCATGACCTTAACCTGGAGTATGTTAACACTTTTCAGTCAACAATCGTCTTTCATTAACTGATTAAGACCAAAACACAACGTTATGGATTTTTAGAAAATAAAAACGAAAAAGATAAGTTAATAATAAATCATTCGGATTATAAAAAACTTTCAAATCTTTATCTGAAGTTCTGCAGCTGAATCAGTCAAAGCTCCGAATTCGAACACTTTAAACAAATTTAAATTCGAACACTTTAAACAAATTCGAACACTTAAACAAAAAATTCGAACACTTTAAACAAAATTCGAACACTTTAAACAAAAAGAACAAGTCCAGCGACAAGGCAGACAATTAAAAGGAACTCATTACGGACTCAACGATCAATTCCCTCACGAAATCATCCGCAGACGCAAAATACTCTTCCCCCATCCGCAAGAAAATGATCATCCAAGGTAAAAAAGCAGTTATCACAGTTGACAAGCTATATATTGACGGACAATTATTCAAAGACAAGGACATTACTCCTTGGCTTTATTAATCTACAAAATACACAATAATATAGGCCTAGAGAAAATACATTCACGTAGTTCTAACAGTTCTTAGCTTACTTCTCGCTACGCTGTGTGTTCTCTCTCTCTCTCTCTCTCCCTGTCTTTGTCTCTCTCTCCCTCTCTCTCTCCTCTCTCTCTCTCTCTCTCTCCCTCTCCCCCTTCTCTTGCTTTCTCTTTCAAAATTTGTCCATCTCTACTTCTCAATATTAATTTGTATTTTAAACTACAGCACCATGCTCTCACACTGTATATTGACATGCACACTGATTTTGCTCACTGGTTGTTAGGTATGTGTATTAATGTCTGTCCTGTAGTGTTTGTTTTTTGTCATACAGTCCTGCAGTTGACCACACACACCCACACACACACACCCACACACACACCTCATATACAGAGTAATTATGAAATAACCATAATAGCTCAATGCCATTAAAACTACTAACTTGGAACATTCGTGGAGCTGGCTCACAGACAAAAAAAACCAAAGTCCTAACTTATCTCAATAATACACAAGCGGATATATGTCTACTGGCAAGAAACACACCTCTCACACCTTACACAAATAGTCTAAAAATAAACATTTTAACCATTGCTTTTCATCCCATTTTAACTCAAACAAAGAGGAGTATGCATCCTAATAAATAATAGAATACAGTTCAAACATCACACAACCATTTCAGATCCAGAAGGCCGTTTTATTATAATCAATATTTCAATCAATAACAACCCAGTTACAATTGGCAACATTTATGGCCCAAATTCTGATGACCCCTCCTTCTTCTCAAACTTCTTCTCCACTCTTTCAAACTTTCCAGTTGTCCAATAATTATTGGGGGAGACATTAACACAACTATTAACCATCACTGGACAGATCAAAACACACAAACAATATTTGGCAATCCTCTAAAATAATAACACAGTTCATGAGTGATTTTGGTCTTGGCGATGGTTGGAGGATACAACACCCACTTGATAGAGAATATACCTTTTACTCTCATGTCCATAAAACCTACTCCCGCATTGATCTATTCTCACTAGCAACTCTATTATACCTAATATTACTGAACCAAAATCCACCCTATCACCATTAGCGACCACTCACCAGTAACCCTCACATGGAACTCACCAGCAATACATACAAACTCCACTAGATGGCGCTTTAATGTTTCACTATTAAAAGACACAGAGTCAACAAATACTTCAGAGAGAGTGGACATCATTCCTAGAAATAAATGACTCTCCAAATACCTCCGCCTCACTGCTTTGGGAAACATGGAAATCAGTACTTCGGGGAAAAATAATTTCATATTCAGTTTTTAAAAAGAAAAAAGAAAAGAACAAGAAACTCAACTGGAAGAAAAAATAAAAAACTTAGAAATCTTGCATGCACATAGCCCATCAGAAACTATCCATAAAGAACTAAGAGAAATAAAATATTGCTCAATAGAATTATTAATAAAAGAAATCAATTCCTCATTCATAGACTTCGGCATGAGACCTTTCACCATGGCAACAATCCGGAAAATATCTTGCTAATCAAATCAAAAGAAATAAAGAAAAATCAGCTATAACATCTATAAGGAACTCAGCAGGGAAGCTAACCAACTCACCCACTGAAATTAATAAGATATTTGAAGAATATTACACTAAACTTTACTCATCTGATTTGGACCCAAAACAAGAACAAATAAACCATTTCTTTGACAAAATTCACCTGCCAAAACTCAACTTAGAACAAAAAAATACATTAGAAATTCAAATAACTGAAAAAGAGCTTCAATCTGCACTTAACAAAATGCCAAACAATAAAGCACCTGGACCGGACGGCTTCCTGCTGAGTTCTATAAACACTTTTGGTCAACAATATCACCACTATTCATCAGAACAATAACAGAAATAAAGCAAAACAGTAGATTCCCAACTCACATGAACACAGCACTCATATCCCTTATTCCCAAACCCAACAAGATCAACCCTCACATCCAATTACCGCCCCATTTCACTCATAAACGTCGACATAAAAATTATCAGTAAAGCACTCTCACACCGAATTGAAAAAATCATACCACACATCATCCATCCAGATCAGACCGGTTTCATCAAAGGAAGACACGCATCCAGCAACACACGCAGATTATATAATTTAATACATTACACATCCATACATCAAAAAGACACACTAATAGTCACTTTAGATGCAGAAAAAGCTTTCGACAGGGTCAATTGGAAATTTTTATTCACCACACTACAAAAAATTTGGATTTGGAGAGTCATTTATTAATTGGATACAAATTTTATACACATCACCATCTGCCACAGTCACAACAAACGGATTAACATCACAAAGATTCACACTTCACAGGGGGACTAGGCAAGGATGTCCACTCTCTCCATCTTTATTCACCATTTTCATCAAACCCCTAGCAGCAGCAATCCGACAAAACTCATAATTAAAGGTATTGAAACACCACAGCAACATAAGATTTCACTGTATGCAGACGATATCCTACTTTTCATACAAGAACCACAAATATCTATCCATGAAATCATCAGCACAATTCAGTCCTTCTCTAAAATCTCAGACTATGCCATAATTGGAATAAATCATCCATTCTCCCTTTACATAATACTAAATGGGATGTGGCATCTCACCAATCACCCATACCCACATGTCACGGACACATCACTTATTTAGGCATCAAGATCTCCTCCAGGCTGTCAGAGTTGATAACACTCAACTTCACACCATTACTAAAACAATAGAAGAAGACATGCTCAGATGGCTCAACCTCCTGTTTCTTTAACTGGTAGAATTGCAATAATAAAAATGACTATTTTACCCAAAATCAACTACCTATTTACAATGATTCCAATTCATCCTACACCCACCTGGTTCAAATCGTTAGATCACATCATCACTCAATTCTACTGGAAAACAAACCACCACGAATAAAACTCACCACATTACAAAATAATAAAAACCAAGGAGGATTAGAAGCACCGAATTTTCAATATTACTCACTAGCCAATCAACTACAATACATTTACAAATGGACCCATCCGACCTCAATCTGACAGTATATGGCTTGAATAGAACAATCATTGGTGCAAAAATTTACAGTTAGCTGACATCCCATTTCTCACTAAATCAATAAAACAACACACGTGCTTTAATGCAATAACTATAAAGTCAACTCTGACAGCCTGGTGGAAATTCCACCTAATCACAAACTCCACACTTGCCCCAACTAACTTCACTCCACTTTGGAACAACCTGATTTCACAAGTAACAAAAAAACACTCAACTTTCACACATGGGCCGATAGGGTATTACACACATTAGGCATATTTTCAAATCAAATACATTAATACCATTCCCACATCTGGTCCAGGAGTTTGGCATCGGGAGTAATCAATTTTTGAAATATCTACAACTTAAATCCACAATTCTAGCAAAGATAAATACAAAAACCACAAATTTAACCCTTCCACCTCCAATATCAGACCTGGTTAATATTTCTTCTCCAAAAAAACTCCTCTCTAAATATACAAAATAGTTTCCAAACCACTGCAGGCAACATGCATACCAATAATAAAATGGCAAAATGACTTATTGATTGCTCCCGATGCCAACTTCTGGACACAAATCTGTAAAAATATTTACCTTATGTCAAGAAATGCTAACCTTCAACTTATACAATACAAGACATTGCACAGAGCACATTAACAGGTAACAGACTAGCAAAAATGGGGTTCACAACAGACATTTGTACACACTGCACTCAGAACTGCTCAGACACATACATTCATGCAACCTGGCACTGCACACCTATCCAACACTTTTGGGAAGAGGTCACACAAACACTATCCACCACAGTGGGATGCCACATCCCATTAAACCCCTCCCTCTGCTTGCTAGGGGATCTTACAGTAATCACTGACGAAACAATAAACCTCAAAACACTCCTCATAGCTCTAACCATCGCCAAGAAAACTATCCTCATGAACTGGAAAACCCGGAACAAAATAAGCACCAATCATTGGAAAAACCTATTAATTGACTTCATCTCAATGGAATACACATCTCCCCCTGATAATTATTCATTTGAAAATGATATATTCCATCCAACACTTTCTGACCTCTTACATTTGTGACCACCCCCCCCCCCCCCACACACGTCTCTGAACCCATCTATCTTTCAATCACATAGCAACCCTATTCATCTGTGAGCCAACTCCACCAAACACCTACATACTAAACTACCACACACAAGCATTCATTTGTATATGGGTACATTTATTTGAATACACACACACACGTATATATTTTATGTATGTTTACGCATTTATGTATGTATGTATGTATGTATGTAAGTATGTATGCATGTATGTATGTATGTACCCTCTTATTCATTATCTTTTTATTATCAATTACTTTTACTACTGACATTAGTATAGTACCATTATTATTACAACTATTCTTACTATTATTATTATTTTCACTGTTCATGTTATTTTTCTTTCTCTTTTTTACTTCCTATTCTGTAACTTAATTATTATAATTATTATGAACAAAATCCTAAACTCTTCTATTACAATTAACACCATTGCTGTTAAAAGTACAACCTTGTCCTCATTGTCACTATTACTAATTGTTCAAATGAGTAAATGATCAGGCTGAACAAAACAACAGCCGGACTTGAACGCCCTCCTAACCTCCCAATTCTTTCATGTGTTTTTGTTTTGTTTGTTTTTATTACACTACACACACAAAAAAAAAAAAATCATCTCAAACTCAAGCTGGTAGGACAAGCAAGAGGTGGTTTCCTTGGGATATCGTCTGTCCCAAGTAGAGACACTTGCATTGCTCCCCTTCTTTTAATGCACCCACACACACGCATACAAAAAAAAAAAAAAAAAAAAAAAAATACTAATGACAATTAAATAAATCTGAAGGAATTCGGAGGGAAGTTTTTGGCCTTGCTTATTAAAATAATTGAATTGTGAAAGTGGGGACAATGGAAACTACAAACTACAATACCTCAGTTAAATGTGGTAGTCAACATAATGATAGCTATATAATAGATCATTCACTCTGTAAAGTACACGCATACACATGCACCCACATGCACCCACACCCACACATTTGCACCCTTACACTCACACAAGCTACTGTATGCTCTACTGTTGTGTTTTATTTGTGTACTGTCATGTTTGTCTGTGTTGTTGTTGCGGTTATGGATGGTGATGGCTGTGTATGTATTTGTTATTTTTCACAATAAAGGAAAAAAAAAAAAAAAAAAAAAAAAAAAAAAAAAAAAGCTCCGCCCACAGGAACTCAATCTGCTGTTGCCACGGTGATTATCAACCATTATCAGTAGGAGAGGTTTAGATACAAGGACAAAATTATTCTTTTATGTTCCTGCAGCTGCTCAAAACTACAAGCAATGAACTGACCTTGGACAAAACTACGTCTACTTTCACTTTTAAACTCGGCTGCTCTAGATTGTGTGGCAGGAGGCAGTTTTCTTGTGATTATTAATGTACTTTGTCACCATAAAAAGACACATTAAATTCATTTCTGCAACTGAAAAGCTCCTCAGATAAAACAAAAGCCAAAAAACACACTGTATCGGGCGTTCTTATCAGACTTGTGCCTCGGTCAGAATGTGGAGGAGCATTTTTCAAACTAAATTATGTGGTGGAAATTTGTGATATTGAGTGAACACAAGCTATCGTTGAGAGACCTGGTTAATGTTGACACAATGCTAACATTTCAGACTGGATTTTAATATTGAGAAATGCATTAGACCAGTGTTTCTCAAACTTTTTCTTGCCATGTCCCACACCCTGATAAATAAGTCTGCAAAAGTACAAATAATGACTGTCTGTGATATTTGGGCTTAGATAATAATTTTAGCACCAAATTATATAGTTAAAAAAGTTTAATTTATAGTTCAATAATTGTACAATTAAATAAGTATAACACCAGTGTTGAACAGTTTGGATAATTATAGGATTAAAATGTTATTTCATCTTGTTTCTCTTTTAGCTAAGCACAAGCAGAATTGTGTTGTAGTGAACCATATTCCGCTTTAACTCAAAATATTTTATAATTTTCCCAACTTTTCCAAAACCAGTAAAATCCCAAAACTTTTTCAGGGTCTAGAAATTAATTTAAGTTTTCCATGACTGTACGAACCCTGTAAGACTTCACCAGTGTTGATCTATTTCTAGTTCAAGCCAAACGTAATGGGGAGAAAACTCTTCCGAGATCAATTTCAACCCGTGTGTACTGTGATACTAGTTTTTGTGAGGATTAATATATGATTTCCGACCCAAACACAATCTAATCCTCCTGCTCGGACTCGTACCTCTTGCAGCTGGTCGGCCAGATTGTAGCTCAGCATTCGCTCTTCCCACGTGGCGTTCCGGACTCCGAGGTTCGTCAGTTCGGGAAAAACGGGACAGATTGACCAGATATTTCTCCCGGTAGAGCCGTCCTCCGTCCACGAACACGATGGCAGTGAGCGACGGCAGGAAGGTGATGAGCCTGCGCCACTCTTTACGACGAAGGTGACGAACCTGCAGCAGAAACAATAAACAGTGACTTTCTGTGACTTCTTGAAAACCCACCCATTCATTTTCATTTCTAAATAAAATTAAGCATTCCGTTTTTTCAATTGTAGTTTTGATTTAATTGATAGCTCCACTGTATTTAGCTCCAGTGAAAAAAAAAAAACAACAACACATATTTCAGTGTTTCCACTAGTACTATGGTCGACCAAAGAATTTCTTGGTCGACTACAAACATGTCCCATCGACCGATTAATCGACTAAAAAGTGGGCGTGGCAAAGGCTCTGAAGAAGATAAAAGTAGAGTTGTCAAAAGTATTACAAATCAAAGATAAAACTGCTGTCGATAGATACTCATTTGAACAAATACAGATTAACCCTCTGACACCTATGAGGACCGTTTGTGTACATTTTGCAGGTTTTTTTTTTCATTGTTAGAAAGAAATAGGTTACCTTGGGTTAGAGCCATGAAACTTTCCAGGTAATGTTATTTTTGATCAAATTAAAAAATGCCACCTTCAGACCTCACCTAGCCCCGCCCACTTCTTGGCCACATTTTTTGCCTACACGTAGCACTAAAAGAACCGTTTGTGCCCCATTGACTTCCATTATAAACTCACTTTTTCAGCCTGGTGTAATACAGACAGGGTTCGTACAGATTGTGTTTTATGATTTTCCATGACTTTTCCATAACTTTTCCAAAACAATTGTCAACATTTTCAAGACCTAGGCCTATTCGTACGGCTTATTCACACGTCAATTACATATTTGTTTTCATTAAATTAATAAGTCCTAAATATATTAATTTCACAGATTTATAAAGTTACATAACAAATGAAATGTTTAAAACTTGATTCAGATACAATATAGTGTAATTACAACAGGAACTCTATTGAGCTCGTGCTTTTTCTGTAAAAGCCAAACAAGAGTTTGTGACTGTGTCAAAGCAAATTATCCCAACTCGGAGTATTGTTCAGGGCTCCAGACTAATTTTTTTGGGAACCATCACGAATTTCTTTTCTTTAAAAATTAAAATAAAAATATAAGATGTAAGATATGAAAGTATGTAATTTGTGACGTAATTTCAGTGCTTTTTTTTTAAAACATAGCTACTGTTTATAGAATCCTTCTAAATAAGGCTTTAATTAATTACTTTTTTTGTCCATTTTGACATTTATGTGACACCTTTATACCTAGCCTAATTAAAAGTATTTGAATAAAATGTGTAGTTATCTACTTAACTTACTTGATTGATTTGTTTATTTCAAACATGCAAAAAGAGACATGTAAACATAAGTCACCAGTTGCTTATGATACTGCGTAAGCACAATTCAAAATAGAAATTTTGTATATAAGCTACATATACAGTTTCCATGTTCAAAAAGGAGTGGGAAGAAGTGTAACTTATTTAATCCCACACCCTTTCTTAAGTATAACTTATTTATAAGTTTTCAGTTTTCTGTTACATATTATTATGGTCATTACATTAACAGGAGAGAAAAAACAAGACATACTAACACTTTTCAATGTCTTCATAATTCATTAATATAATTTCTTTATATTTCTTCTTAAATGACATCATGCTGGAACATTGCTTCAACTCTAGGCTCAGGTCATAATTTGACACCAGATACTGAGATACAAAAGCGTTTCAATGTATGAAATTTAAGTAAAATGTATTTGTTTACATTGCCACTTAGATTATAAATAATATGCTGTTCAACAAAAAGTTTTTGTATATTTTCAGGTAATGAATTCTTTTTCACTTTAAACATATACTGTTTGGTATTCTACTATGTCGTTATTTTCAATTTCAAAAACAATGTATTAGTGTGATCAAGATAACCCCATTTATTGATAATTCTTATTGCCTTTTCTGTAACCGGATAATTTGCAAAATAGAACTTTTGTAGTCGTTTCCTCAAATCTCAGCACAATAGGTTAGATATGGCAAAACCAAAGAAGAGTATAGAATATGTATCCTAATGATCTATGATCAAGAAAATATCTTGCCTTATACATTATTGAGATGTTTTTAGACAATTTATTTTCAATATAATATAGTCTTTCCAATTTTTATTTTCATCTAAACTAATCTAACTTAATCTAGAGTCCTAAATAAAAACATTTAATTTGTATTTGACAGCAGCCTAGAGAGACAGAGAGTTTATCTTTGTGCTTTGTGCTTGTGTGACAGATGCAGGTTAAAGCAGGTGGAACACAGCAGCAGCACATCAGATTAGCAGTGTTAGCATCATAGTTTAGCTTCTGTGAACTCTTACACAAACTGACTTCTGTGTGGACACGATGTGAAGTTAGTGTAGAAGAGTTTTAGCGCATTTAGTAACAAAGCTGCTGCTCTAATGAGCTGCATGAAGCAGTCTGACAACTCGAAAAAAGTTTTGAAAGAAGCTAACATCGCATCGGGCTAGCAGAGTCGCGTATGCTCGCGCGTAATGCCTTTTCTTAAAAACTCGAGTGTGAACGAAATTAGATTAATCCCATGTAATTATTCCCGTGGATCACAAGGTGTGGAGCGCTTTAGGCCAAAGAACAGACAGGAGTGGACAGGACACGCAGCTGCTGCATTAGCATCAACCGCCTCCTCCCTTCACTCCGCTCCACTCCGGTCTGCTCTGGTGAGGCGGACTCGGAGGAAGACGCAGCTGAAACCAGCAAGGCTCGGGGATGGCGTATAGGCTCGAGCCCTGTTTATTTTTTCCAAACCCAGTAAATTCCAAAACTTTTCCAGGGCCTGGAAATTGGATTTTCATTTTCCATGACTTTTCCAGGTTTTCCATGACTGTACGAACCCTGTACAGAGATTAAATCATGTGAGATCATGAAATACCATCTCAACCTAAGCTTCTGGGTTGAAATTGAAGAATTTGACATTTTTCGTGAGTTGAGACCCCTGAGGGTATTTTATAAGGATGTTTTTGTAAAGCACTCCTGTTCTATACATGGCCCCTGTGTAATATTGAAATGTATGATCAGGGCTTAAATGGTCTGGATGTGTTGGTGACGAGTCAGGGGAGAGGCCTGAAGTGTTTGAGGACACACAGATGAGTCAAAATGTGAAAATTAACATGTTGAAAAAAGAGTGAAAAAATGTCTAATAAAAAACAACATTCATCTTTTGACCTAAAAACTACATTTGGACTTAAATTAGACTTTGGACCTAAATTGGCCTATAACTAAAAAATGTCAATAAACTTTGAGAATTTTTTATATGTCTGGACAGAGGACAAGCTAACGAAAAAAATGAGCCATTGAAAGTAGAAAGAAATTAAAAGTAAGTATTATTTTATAGCCCATTTGTGTGTCGGGGACACAATGGGTACAGGTGTGACCTAAAATATCTGGGTGTCAGAGGGTTAACAGGACAAAAATTTGAACAAAATCTGATATTTTCTGCAAAGAAAAAAATTAATAATCATTCATTCATTCTTTTTCTACCGCTTAATCCCGTTAGGGGTCGCGGGTGACTGGAGCCTATCCCAGTGACTTTGGGCCTTAGGCGGGGAACACCCTGGACAGAGGCCAACTTGCCGCAGGGTTAGACAGACAAACATTCACTCTCTCATTCACTCACTAAGGGAAATTTACAGTGATGCCCAATTAACCTAAACATGCATGTTTTTGGAGGTGGGAGGAAACCGGAGAAAACCCACGGTGACACGGGGAGAACATGCAAACTCCACCCAGAGAGATCGTGAGATGTTGATATGGTCCGACCCGGGAGTCGAACCCACGACCTCCTTATTGGGAAGCCAGAGCTCTAACCACTCTGCTACCGTGCACCCAAATTAATAATCAAATTTCTAAAAAGTTTTAAAATAATCTTGAATTTCATCAAAACTGGTTTGAAACTAAAATGTTTGATCATAAACTTGCATTTAGTGTTGGAAATGTCAGCCTACTGTATAAAAATCTGACTTTGTTGAAAAGGCATTTAATTCTTATTGTGGGATCGAGAATCAAGTTTGTTCTTTAGTATCAAAATCAGGTTGGAAACTTTAGTTTTGTGACAACTCTGCAAGAAAGAGGAAACAGTGTGTTTATATAAAAAAAAGTCAGTTCAGACCAATGATTCTGTTACTGTTGAAGACAAATTCCTTATAATGTAAAATAAAAAAAAGAATTAGTCGACTAATACAATGTTGGTCGACCAAGACTCCATCGACCGATTAATCGACTAAACGACTAAAGAACTACAGCCCTCGTTTCCACTTGTTTTTTGGCACAGCAGATGGTCTGGCAGCATGTACAGCATGTAGAAAAACAGAGGCCTAATATTACAGGTTAGGGTTATTGATAGTGAAGATGATTTCAAAAATAGTTTCAAACAAATAAAGCTTTTCAGTTGCTCACACACATTTACATATAAATAATGAAGGTTTACAGTTGTGATATTATTTGATCACATAATTACTTGTTTAATAAATACTCTTTTGTATTCTTTAACTGAACTTAAGTTGACCTGGAAAGTCTCACGTAGGTTCAGAATTTGTTTGACATAATAATTCACTTTTATAGCTGCAGTTAGGATTGGGGAGAAACGCAGGATATCCATTTTGTTTACAGGTTAACCTCTGACCTCTGGAGATGACCAGAGACATCTCTGAGGAGGAGGGAGTCAGACCTGGCTCCACATCTGCAGGACGAAATATGAGAACCTGGGAAGAACCTCATGAACATCCCACTTCTGCATATTCTTTTTAAATCTGTATTGGGCCGAGGGACAGGCGAGGGTCAGATTACTCACACTACGCCTGGCGTAAGACTTGCATAATGGAATCTACCAGGGAAAGGCTGGCCCGACCTTTGTTTAGAAATATTGTTAGGTGGAATAAACTTTTATTAATTTAAACCTTTTGAATCTTGGTCATCTTTAGAATAAGAACATGCATCACATCCAACAATAGGAATTGGTGAGTTTTAATGTTGTTTAAAGCTGTTAAACTGCTATGAAATATCCTAAAACAGTGATGCCCAAACATATTTCCTCGGTGGTCGACGTCACTTTCCGCTCTACTGCACATGCTCCATGCAGAAAGAAACGCTGTCTGTCTAGTTATCTGGGAAAACTTCTTTGATTAAAACAACCAAACAGGACGAGAGCAGCTGTTTGGATCAGGTCTGAACCGGTCTGACAGACGTCTGTCTCCTGAAGCTTCAGACACTGTTTTTCTCGCTGTTTTTTCACCTAAATGTAACATGTTTGAGTCATAAAGATGAATTTCATTCACAAATGTTGATCTAGCAGCAGAACTTTTGTTGCTGGCTCAACTTGTTTCCACTGTTTGTGTCACTGAGTGGCAGCTCTTTCTGCATAACGAGTGCTGACCTGTTTAAATGATGATAGTAAAAATACTGGACAGAAGGAGTGGTCTGTTGCATTTTAATAATTCAAAAATAAATAACTGGGCAATTAATCAAAAAATAAAGAGATTAAGATTCAGTTATGTCAAATCGTCAATTATTTGGTCAGAGGTTTTGAATTAAAAAATGGAAAACCAATTATTAACTAATCAATTATAAACATAAGCTTTAGAGCAAAAACTTAAGAGGCATAACATTGATATTTATTTCCAGATAATGTTTCTGCAATTAGCCTCCATCAGATAATTTTCTTTTCTCTTGCACCACAGTGCACAAAACATTGACATATCTCAAATATTTTTTTCTAGTCATGAAATACAATACTTTGAACATCTCTGACATTTGCAGAGGTGGCACCAAGTTATTATTTTGCAAATCTCAAGAAAGTCTCGTGTGTTCAAAACAGTGACTCAAGTCAAGAGTTACAAGTCCACATCTCTACATGGCACTTTTCCACCTTTTCCAAGACATCCAAAGCTAATAAAAGAGGATTCAGCATATTGAATATATCCTGTATTTGAACTTTAACAGCTTACAGTCCTTGTTTTGAGTCTCATGTCCCTCAGACGTATCCAAAACCACTGACTTCTCCCAGTTTTAGACCACTTTGATAGCCAGCAGTAATAAACAAGGAAATATTTCTCACTACAACTAATTTCAACTCATCAAAAACACTGGCAGAATTGTCTCAGACTTTATAATAACTCGCAACTTAGTCATGAAAGAGAAATTAATGAGCAATGGATTGACCGAGTGCAGACTAATATACAAGCTTTTGTATATTTTTATTATTTTTTTAAACCTCCATCTTGGTTTGTAACAGTTTTAATTATGAAAACTTGATCATCTTGCAGTAAAAACTCGGATCATTTGGCGCCTTTAGTCACGTTTTCACACTCGGAACAATTGTTTACATCGCAACCCGCAAAACGTGTTACATTTACGAAGGTTTTTCACTATTTTCTCATTTCATTTTGCACCAAGGGAACTCAACACACTTTTAAAACACCAGAACCCGTTATTAAGCAGATTTTAAGCTCTGAAAACAGAAAACGTGTGAGAGTACCGCGACCCTGGTGATCCTGCGGCGGCTCAGCGTGTCCCAGAAGCCGTACGTGTAGCGGCGCAGGTCGGTGAGGAAGACCGTGGTCCCGCGCCAAAGGGCAGGGTGGTCCGCGAGCAGCAGCAGCGACCGGCAGCAGCAGCGGACGGAGTGTTTGTCCGCCGTGGGTAAAAAGCTCAAAATGTGCACCACAACTTCAGGCGGCAGCTCCTCCATCGGGGCCGAGCCTTTCCGGGTCTCTGCGGCCGAAGCGCCGGCTGGTTCCGGGGTAGAGGCAGAGCACAGCGCCACCTGTCGAAACGGAGCGGAACTAGGAACGGGCTTAACCAATCAGGAGAGCATTACGGAGACACGTCACAGTGAAGAGGCGGGACTTATATCTTTTCAAAAACATGTTAAAATATTATTTTAAATTAAATCATTGAACACTATTCAGAACAAAAAAGTTGACTACAGATTCTCTATATAAACAGTTTAATACTTTATTGTACATTTATACTATCCCTTTTTGTTATTTAATTAGTTGTTTTTGCACTAAAAATGTAAATTTGTTATATAATTTTAACTGTCTGATTAGTTATATATTAATGCAATATAATGATTTAAAATCATTTTTGTACAATCTCTGTAAATTGATACATACGTGTTGTAAAACAATATTTGATCGCAATAATTATACAACTTTCTGCATTTTATAATGATAAAAAAAAGTTATTATAAGTCAAGAGATATGCTTATAATAATTTTGGATAATTATTTAATTTACTTACTTTACTATTTTACTTTAATATATTTAACTTTGTCTTTAGATACATAAATAGGAAAAATATGTTTGACACATTCTAGCAGTGTTGGGTGTAACTTAGTTACAGTAATGAGTAACTAGTAGTGTAACTTGTAATTAAATTACAGTTACTAACAAAATACTTTTAGCTACATTTAAGTAAAAAAAATCTATAAAAGTGACTATTGAGTCAGAGACACAGTTCAACCGCTGGAATAGTGCATAGAATCATTTTTAATGTTTATTTTACTGAATTTGAGCCGATTTAAGCAGCTCATTTGTTGTTTGCCTTTGTTTAATTGCAAATAATAAAAAATATAAATCACATTTTTGATTGATGTTTGCAATAAAACACACAACGTAATCCTGAATTAAAGTAACAGTAGTGAGACTAATTACATTTTTAAAAAAGTAATAAGTAATGAGTAACTAATTACTTTTTCAATAGTTTTCCCCCCAACACTGTATTCTAGCAATCGGAATATTCATCAAATGTTTCAGAAAGAAGCTTTTTTTATTGCACATGTAGCCTTTCACTGTTTTTTTTTTTTTTTTTGTAGCAAATAAGGTGATAAAAGTGTCACTTAAAATCATTCACACATTTTTACGTGTTGTTCCCGTTGATGGTTAACTGGAGCCCATCCCAGTGACTTTGGGCCAAATAAAGTAATTTAGCCATTCTTACACATAAATAAAACATTCTGAAGAAAAAATACAAGATTTATTTATTTTCAAAACAAAATAATCCATTTTTTATCATGTCACTGTTACAGACTTTAATACAAACTGTACAGCCTTCAAAAAAAAATAAAATAAACACACAAGCTTTAGACTTGAAAATGTACAAGAATTAAACAAAATGATTGGATTTTTTTATAAGCTGTACAATGAACGCTAGGTAACACATTTTTAAAGATATCATACATCGTGTACAAGGGCAAAAAGAATTCAAATCAGAATAGGTTGCGTTCTCCAAGCTCTTAATGTAATTTCTGGACCAAGTCACTCCAGATTCTCAGTTTCAGTCTCTTGGAATATTCATGATTCAACTCTGTACCAGCGGCTGTACATAAAATAACGCAGAGACATATCAGTTTGTTCTCTCCAAAATCAAGTTTATAGTCTTTATATTTACCAGACTGGATTTCAAATTAAAAAATGTGGCACCTAAAGGGTTAACACAGATGTTTGCAGCTCAAATGAAAGTTGTTTAAGGTCAGTGTTTTGTTGTAATGCAAAAGTGAATGGGTCTAGAAATCACCAGATTGAAAATGTATGAAATCATCTTTTAGATATTTTATGACAAAGTACAATAGGTCCTTGTGAAGAGATTCATACTGTCTTCTTGTCTTAAGTTTCCAAAATTGTTTTTCTTTTTGTCAGACAGGAGTGTTTCTTTACCTGCTTTACATGTTTCAGCTACTTCCTGTAGCCTTCCTCAGAAGCGTCACTGGTTGCTATGGTGACGTGTCTTGTAGGCTGCTTACACGGTTTTGCCAGACAATAGAGGGAACTTGCGCCCCCTACTGTCTGGCGTCTTCTCCAGGACTGAATCCCATGTATGTGATAAGGTGTAAGTTCCCTCATCACGATTCTGATTTGAATCCTTTTGCCCTTGAATCGTGATGAGGGAACTTACACCTTATCACATACATGGGATTCAGTCCTGGAGATAATATAATATAATAATAATAAATACAGGTTAACATTAGCTTCAGAGACAAACATTTTATAAACACATGGTGAAGTATTTACCTCGTATGTGAAGCTCTGAACTCGCTGCAAATGATTGTCTGGCTGTAACTTGTGTCCAGTTTGAGTCAATTAATTATTTCAATTAGTTTACGGCATTTGAGCGAGCCTTCCGAGGGAATGAATAGACCCGGAAACAACGAACCGCTGGTATATTCACACCGGAACTAGCCAAGCCGCAGCGTGAAAAGGGCCTAGAGAGTTTCTTTAAGTGACATGACATCATTCTAAATGTTGATGCTGAGAGAGTTATTGGAGAGAAAGGACATTTTCTCTTGTAAGAGTTCAATAAACAGCTAAAACAGGAAAAATAAACTACAGTTTGAGAACAAATTCAACCCACCACAAGTCTACTGAGCACTGGGTTTGTAACTGACATGTAAAAGAGAAAATCAAGTCAACAGTTGTAGCAAATCAGATAAACAACAAGACTTTAGCTTCTCACATTTATCAGACATTGAAATCACACACAGTTGAACTTATTACCTTTTTCTTCTTAAAAAAGATGTTTTTGAGTCGTTTGTTGCAGTTAAAATGTCCTAAATCATCAACTGTTGTTAGCAGACAAGCCGTTGCCACGGCAACAAAGAAACACATTGAAGAAATGCCTCATTCTAAATGTTGAGGAGCATTTTGGAATAAAATTATGTCAAATGATCAACAACAGTTGATTTAGGACATTTTAACTGCAACAAACAAACTCAAAACATATTTTCAAAGAAGAAAAAGGTCATAAGTTCAACTGTGTGTAATTTTAATGTCTGATAAAAGTGAGAAGCTAAAGTTGTTTATCTGCTTTGCTACAACTGTTGACTTGATTTTCTCTTTTTACATGTCAGTTACAAACCCAGTGCTCAGTAGACTTGTTGTGGGTCAAACTGTAGTTTATTTTTCCTGTTTTAGCTGTTTATTGAACTCTTACAGTGGATTTACACTAAGTGCAACTTGGATGCGAGTCACGCAGAACTTGGAAAGTGCTTAAAACCAATGCGTTGATTTACACCGTGCTCCGACATGTCCGACTGCGAGACTCTGCGGAAAGAATCCGCATGAAGTCTATTTTTGTTGGAGACCGCAGCGGTCTGGTGCGGCTTTCAATTCATTATACGAGTGTTCTCGCGGGAATCTACGTGACTCCGCGTGGCTTTGGACGAAACAGGACCGCAGTTGACAGCATCTGGTGTAACAGGCACTTAGCAAGAAACCCGCACGTGTCCCGACCCGCACCAGCCTCGCAGTCTGTGTAAATTCAGCGTTACAGCTCCATTAACTCTCTCAGCATGAACATTTAGAATGATGTCATGTCACCTAAAGAACCTCTATTCCTGATTGGTCCATTAATTCCCTAAGGAGAAATTGCAGAAGCAATGTGATTAAAAAAAACAAACATTAAATGTCAGGCCGATTGTTTTTGTAAAAAGGTAGTTCGGTTTTTACATAATATTAACATTATTAATTAATTTAAATATAGGTTTAGCTTTGAGATACAAACACCACATTATATTAACTGTGGGCTTTCTGATTTTCAATAATATCTACATCGTAAACATGTCTTTATAGGTTTAGGTGTTTAAAACTCCAGGACGTG
This sequence comes from Mugilogobius chulae, assembly GCA_038363315.1. Lineage (NCBI taxonomy): Eukaryota > Metazoa > Chordata > Actinopteri > Gobiiformes > Gobiidae > Mugilogobius > Mugilogobius chulae. Next base: position 1,789,299 of record CM076406.1, on the reverse strand, counting down.
ACTAGTCGGGTCTGTGGAGGCGATCTCCAGCTCCTGCCTCTGCCCGTACAGCCCCTGCTCCACGACGCCCCCCTCTGTCCCCTTTGCGCGCAGCAGCTCGGAGCAGTGCTGGACCAGGCTGGAGAAGAGGCGTTTGCCCAGCCAGGCCTCGGACACGCCGCGGTTCTGCATGCTCCTCCGCGGACCCGGCTCGTAACCCAGAGACTCCTGAGGCACCAGCAGGACAGACCCGGGAAGATCCAGGACGGAGAGGAGCTGCCGACGGAATGAGGCCCGGAAGAAACGAGTGTTCATCACTGAGTCAGCTGAGAGAGGGAGGGGGAGAGGAGAGAGGAGAGAGAGAGAGGGAGAGAGAGGGAGGGAGGAGAGGGAGAGAGGAGAGAGAGAGAGAGGAGAGAGGGAGAGAGAGAGAGGAGAGAGAGAGAGGGAGAGAGAGAGGGAAGGAGAGAGAGAGAGGGAAGGAGAGAGAGAGAGGAGAGAGAGAGAGGAGAGAGAGAGAGGAGAGGGAAGAGAGAGAGAGGGAAGGAGAGAGAGAGGGAGGGAGAGAGAGAGGGAGGGGGGGTGAAGAGAAAGAGAAGAGGGGAGAGAGGAGAGAGAGAGAGAGGAGAAGAGAAGGAGAGGAGAGAAGGAGAGAGAGAGAGGGAGAAGAGAGAGAGGGGGGAGAAAGGGAGGGAGAGAGAAGAGGGGGAGGGAGAAGAGAGAGAAGGAGAGAGAGAGGGAGAAGAGAGAGAGAGGGAGGGAGAGAGAAAGAAGGAGAGAGAGGGAGAAGAGAGAGAGAGGGGGAGAGAACAAAAACAGAGAGAAAGAGAGAGAGGGAGGGAGGAGAGGGGAGGAGGGAGAGAGAGAGAGAGAGGAGAAGAGAAGGAGAGGGGAGAGAGGGAGAGAGAGGGGAGAGAGGGAGAGAGAGGGGGGGAGAGAGAGAGAGGGAGGGAGAGAGAAAGAAGGAGAGGGAGGGAGAAGAGAGAGAGAGGGGGGAGAGAACAAAAACAGAGAGAGAAAGAGAGGGAGGGAGGAGGGGGGAGAGGGAAGGAGAGAAGGAGAGAGAAAGAGAGAGGAAGAGAGAGAGAGAGGAGAGAAGGGGAGAGAGAGAGAGAGGAGAGGGAGAAGAGAGGGGGAGAGAACAAAAACAGAGGAGAGAACGAGAGAGAAAGGGGGAGAGAGAGAAAGAGGAAGAAGAGAGAGAGAGGGAAAGAGAGAAAGGTGAGAGAGAGAGAGAGAGCGAGAGAGAGAGAGGAGAAAAAGTGGGAGAAGAGAGAGGGAGAGAGTGTGCAGTCGGCTTATTGATGAATCAGCTGAGTTTGAGAATTGTTTGATTGTTCATGTGCACTTTTCAAATCAGAAAAACATAATGCTGTTTTCTCACCTATTCTCTGCGTCGTCTCGTCTGTGGCTCCTTCGAAGAAACAGACGTAAACCACCAGCCCTTCTCTGATCTGAAACACATTAAATAGGATGTAGTGTTATTAACCTTATTCAGGCACTGGGTCAGTTTTCTGGCCTTGATCTTAGTTAAAAGCAGAATGTAAAGATGTATTTGTGCGTTCTTGTGTCTCTCTCACAGACCTGTGCGTACTGCGACTCCGCTCCGTCCACTCCGGCTCTGGTTTTGACTTTGGCGCTGCTGCACTGCTGCACCACCACACGAGCCTCCAGGGGGCGCTCACTGCAAACACAAGGAAACAAGTGACATCACAGTGTACACATCACTGTAACGCTGAAATTCTCAAAACCGTCTGTAGTTTTTATTTCATTCTAAGGCTGCAACTAATGAGTATTTTGGTAATTGGGCGATTATTCTTTTGATTAATAGATTACAAGATACAAGATTTTGTACTGGAGCTGCTTCTGGAGGTCGTCTTTCTTTTTCAAACAGATCACAGACAAAACGTGTTGTAGTAAAAACACAGTTGAGTAAGTTTATAGCAGATATTTGATCTTTAAAGTGAAGAAAAGACGATCCTACTGGACTAGGACTGGACTAGGACTGGACTAGGACTGGACTAGGACTGGACTAGGACTGGACTAGGACTGGACTAAGTCTGGACTAAGACTGGACTAGGACTCTGAGGAGAACGGCACATGCAGCGAGTCTAGAAACGTCCTCTTCTGTGAGCGAGTGAAAAGTGTCAGAGGAAGTCAAACTACTGGATTTATGCATTTATTCTCCATGAAAGAGTCTGAATCTATAGAATCTGCATCAGAAACGCAGCGTCTGTTGGTTTAAAGATGAAAAAGACACTCGTCCAAGTAAACCTCCTGTAAACCTCCTGTTTTTATCCTAAATACATTAGGCATTTTCCCACATGAAAGTACCAAGAACTAGTCCCAACATTCCTTTAGCCCCTGTTTTGTCAGAAGAACTATCCTGTCCCCATGTCCCCCACGTTTCTGAAAGTGGGTCTAACTGGCTTCAACGTCAGCATCTGTAAAGTCTGGAACATTTAAATAAGTAATTAAGTGGTGTTAGGAAAACAAAGTTATTCTTTTTTCAATTCCACATAGAACTATGATCTACAAAAGTCATCACTGAAATTAACATTTAAACCAAATTATTCACTGTAATTCCTCATAATAGTAATATAGGCTACTATTTACAAATTAAATAAAATACATTTTGGGAATTACTGCGTTTTAAATCATTCGTAAGGATAAGGAAAGTTTATCGAAATGTGAAAATGTTTAAGCTTCCAGACAAAGTCAGTTCCTGGTCTGACTGAAAGTACCAGCCCCAGAGCAGGAGCTAAAAAAGTTCTAATGTGTGGTCCCAGTCCATAGTTCCTGTTCTGTGTGAATGCTCCCAAAATGGGAACAGGAACTAAAAAAGTACTAGGAACTGAAAAAAAGTTCCTACAGTGGGAAAAGACCTATTATTTCATTGTAGTGGCTCAGATTCTTTCTCCAAAAGCAGACCAGAGGAAAACAACACTGACACAAGGTTTGATTTAGAAAAAGGATGTTCTCTCAAAAGTTTCTCGTCAAACGCTGAAATCTAATGAAAACAAGGAATTTCAAATGTTTATTAAAAAAGAAAACGGATTCATGTAGAGAAGGGTTATTCAACTTTATTTTCCAGAGGGCCAGATTTTACCGAGGAACATTTCTGGGCCAATGACACAATACGTCATTGTTTCTGACATGAGGTTGCACCAAACATTCACAGAACTAGATTATTTCTATAGTGAGACCAGCTAATGGTGCAGTCTGTTTTATTGCTCTACAAACCAAATCTGAACCGGATTAAACCAGATTTAAACCAGGTCTAAAGCAGAATTGAATCAGGACTGTAAAAAGTGACCATATTAATTTGGATAATGAGTGAATAAATACTTAGAATAAGTCATGTTTATCTTTGTTTGAGCATATTTGAACTGTCTTCAAACAAAGTACAAGAGCTAAGTGGGTTGTTTGGTTAAAAATATGAAAATTTTCTTACTGGAAATGAATAAAAAATGCAACTGGAAATGAAACAAGAAACATACACTGTATTCATTGGCAAATCTTTTCAGACACTTATTAATTCGTTAAGAAATGAAAGTTGGACACTTTTTCTTGCGTAATTACCCAAAACTGCATCTACAAAAGAGAAATATGTTTTTGTAATATTTTGAAAGTGAACTGTGGTCCGGATTATATCTTTGAAGGGCCAATTTGGCACCCGGGCCTTAAGTTGATTAGGCCTGATGTAAAATAACAATTCTTGTTTTAAATGAAAGTAGACACTTGTAGGTCTCTTTTGATGTTCAACATGTCATGATTCCAGTTCCACAAAGTTTATTTATGGAGCTGTGAATATTGATTAAAATGAGCAAAAAGGTCTGGCAGTGAAGAGAACAGGGCTGGAGCTGAAAGAGTTAATAAATGAAAATTATTGGTCTACATATATCATAGTTTATTCCTAAATGTATGTAAAAAACCCAACACTGTGACCTGCTGTGTTTGTACCTCTTGTCTCTCTGCTCCAGCTGCTCTTTTGGACTCTCGGATCGTGGACACGTGTTTGGAGCTTTGGACCAGATCCGTCTCCAGACTCTGGAGCTTCTTCTTTGGGATCTCCTCGTCTGGGAAACACTTTCTCTTCAGTGGGCGCCCCCTGCTGCTGTGTGTGGGCCGCTGTGGACTCTGCGGCTGTAAAAGCAACGGAGATTGAAGATTAACACGAGTATTCACTTTTCACATCTTGCATTAAGTCAGATTTCTACTACTTTTTGTGGTTGAGAGGTTGATATTTCTTAATAAAATATATCTTTTTTGGATTGCCATAAGACAGGCCTATTCAACTCAAGGCCCGAGTGCAAAATTAACCCTCCAGAGACTTGATTCGGCCCTCAACCAATTCATTTAAATATTGAAAATATACATAGTATTATTCTTGTTTCAGGATTTTTTTGGGGTTTGCCTTGGATCTGATTTAGTTTTGGTGTAACTCTGCTTTGAATATGACCTGCTTTTAGCCTAATACTAGTTAGACATGGTTCAGATTTAGCTAATCCTGGTCTAGTCCTTGTTTAATGCTGGCTCAGTGCTGGTTTTGTAGAGCAATACAAACGTAACAGAGACTGTAACAGTAGTTGCTAACATTACTGAAACAGATTGGGTGGGTACAATGGATATTTTGCACAAACCTAAATTTTTAGCAAATTTTTCACGGCTCTCCGGAAAATCTGGCCCTCACAAATATTAAGTTGAAAAGCCCTGCCATAAGAGATATCTGAATAACAGTCATCAAGAGAACCATAAAACCCTGAGTTGTTCATAGTATTTTCTTTTGCTGACCTGTTGTGTTGTGTCAGAGTCCTGGATCTCCTCTGTGTGAGACACTTCCACCCTCTGGACCCTGAGAACCTGCTGGTTTACCACCTCGACCGGTCTGGGCCTGTTTTTGCCGCTGTGACTGGTCTGGACCTGCTCCTCGTGCTGGTAGGTCATCGAGTTCGGGTTCACCATCTGGATTTCAGATTTCTCCTTCTGCAAAGACAAAGATTTGAACACATACTGTAAAAACTATTGGTAAATGTTTGAGGTTGACGTCAAGGATGATAACTCCTGTACACTTACTGAGGCGAGTTCGGTTCGAGACACATTCGAATTTCTTGCAAAGTGCCTTGTACACCAGCTCTAGTACACTCTGGCCCAGATTTGCCTAAAGCTGCGCAGATTGACGTGGATGCTCGTATAGGGGAATGCACTAACGTCTATCCGGTCTCAGATAGACAGTGACACAGTTGTTTACTCCAAATGCGATGGACATCAGACAATGGATTTGGGGCAAGTCCAGAAACAATCCTCTTAAAAAAAAAGCTCTCTTTTGTCATCTGTTGTAGACGCAGCGACGACTGTAACGGTAAAGAAAAAGCAGCTTTTGAACCAGATTTTTATAAAGAAAAGTTGTAAAAGTGTTTGCGAAGCTCCGCGCACACACCCGAGACTCACTATGCTCATGATCCCGGGCAAAGGCGCTGTAGATCGGGGGGCGGTCGCTTTTGGCTCTTTAAAAGTCTGGCAACACCGAGCGGTGCGTGTGCTCATTTCTTCCCGGCCCACAGCGCCTCTGCTGGGGCTCATGAGCACAGCGAGTCTTGGTATTTGCGCGGAGCTTTTGTTCAAGTAGTTTCCTCCTTTTTATAACTTATCCTTATGAAAACCCGGTTCAGAAGCTGCTCTTTTCTGCTGTTATAGCCGTCGCTGTGTCTACAACAGATGATAAAAGAGGATTGCTTCAGAACTTGCCTAAAGTCCCTTGTTTGATGTCTATCGCATTTGGAAGTAAACAACGGTGTCACTGGAAGACGTTAATGCATAACCCCTGATATGACTTGAAAGTTGCATTTTAAGCACTTCTCGAAGTCTTGCAGAGTCATGCGGAGTCCCAACCTGCACCAAGCTCTCACTCAGTGTATGGCAGGTGTAACTCAGTTCAGTCTGATAGAGTTAAGTCTGTAGAATCTATCTGCAAATGATGTGCGGGACTCAGTCTTGTGCCGCCACATGTGGTCCAAATCGCTTGTTCCAGAGGATTTAGAATCAGCTGAAGCTCTTTGTCTCGTAAATGTATCTGAATTATGCCTAATTTCGTGTTCTCGACCACTGAATGCGCATTGGTCACATCGGCTGACAAAATGTTTAAATATCGGCATTGCCAAAAAAACTTCAATTAATCTTCATCGCTAAAAATAGTAGCTCTACCTGCTCATGGACCTCTACATATGTCAGGAATTTAATGGACAAAAGACAAATGTAAACCTCATCAAAACAGGCAAACTGGTGAAAAGTACAAAAGGTTTATACAAATCTGAAATGTAATTATGTTTTACTGTAAATTGTAGTTTAAACTGTCTTTTCTTCTCACCTTGCTGTATTTGTCTTGTCTCTCCGCAGCTCCTCTCGCGTCGTCGGTCGGATTCTGTTTTTGTCCCAGATCTGCGTCATGAGAGCGTTCTGAGCCGCCGTGAGCAGGATTGGGCCTCCAGACTGAAGGTTCAGAGGAGAGCTGAGCTGGAGCACGATGGGGACCTGCACCTGGGCCTGGATCGGGGTCTGGAGCTGGACCGGGCGGGGTCTGGAGCTGGACCGGGGTCTGGAGCTGGACCGGGGTCTGGATCTGGCTCTGGCTCGACATCTGAGTGAGGACTTGGGTCAGGACTTGTTTGAACTGGAGCCTGGACAGGAGCCTGGACTGGAGCCTGGACTGGAACCTGGACCGGAGCCAAAGCTGGAATCTGGATTTTCACTGCCGGCTGCTGGATTTTAGCTTCTTTCGGAGCTTGGACTTGTTTCTGGGCTGGAACTGCGACTTTTATCTGGGGCTGGACTGGGGTCTTGGTCTGGGCTTTGGGCTGGACTTGCTTTTGGGGTTTTGCTTGAACTTTCTGCACCTGAATCACAAAAAAATAAAAGATGAAATATATCGCAGTGTGTAACATATAATTACAACAGTCTACAATAATATTTAAATCAAGATGCCCGCTACAACAGCGGGTTAATTTACTTCGCTTGGTTCTAGTTGCTCTTCATTCTTTAAACCAGAGTAGTGTGGTCCAAGTGGCCATCACAGTTTCTTTTCCTCGCGCCCACGCACAAAGGAGAGAGGTGGAGCCTATTGTACATGTTTTTAGTGATAAGACTGATTAAATTATGTGGCCCGACAAGCTACAACAAATACATTGTGGTCCGCCGAGGTTTAAAAGTTTGGGAGAGTGTTTCAGACAGAACTGTGAACAGTACAGTCTGATGCAGTAATACTGTATAGTGCAAGACTTTAAAAAAACCAACACATTCTGTACCAGTGGCTTTATAAACTAATACAAAATAGATTTCCTGTAAATTATAGAGGGATGCACTGATCCAGCTTTTAAATCGTCCCGATACTTTGGAATTAAGTATCTGTCGATGCATATCAACCGATAATGGTGAAGAAAATAGCTCTTTTTTTTCTGTAGATCATATTGTGTTATGTGGTATTATAGTGAGAACAAACAACAACAAACAACTTCTTCTGAATAAAATGTCAACATTTGTGCAACGTTCTGGATCAACAGCCAAAATAAGTCTCATTATGTCTGTTTAGTTCTTTTGTGAGGCTAAACAGCCTAAATGAGACTTACTCAGGCCTACAGTGACTGGTGACCTCAAAACAGAAATACTCGCAAAAGTGAGAAATGCCTGGAGCATTTTAAGAACCCAGTGGCTGTGAACAGACATTGATAAACAGCTTAATATGGACAGTGAGATTGTGAGTGATGTGAGTTTTGTGGAAGCGATCCTGGCGTGTGGAGAAGTTCACAGCTGAGGCTGTGCACAGCAGAGAAATTTCTTACTCACACATAAAGATTCTTTTTATTAACTTTGCAAACAAATGTATGAAACCTTTGCTCAGCCGAAAAGCCATGAGCTTATTATGTGAACAAGTGAGTATTTTCTGAAGTTGAAAATGAAAAAAAAAAATTTAAACATCGAAACAGTGTCGAACTTTGCACCTCACACCACACCTTTACCAAGTGAGCCAAATGACTGATGATGTCATATCAGGCGCCCCCTTTCCAGCTTGCTTTAGCAGCGCTGTGAGAAGGAAGAAATATATTACCTGGCGGCTCGTTTGTTGCGTCAACTAAATGTTGACGTCGGCGTCAACTGAAAATGCATGACAGTGACCATACCACAGTTTTTTAACCAAACTGAAGCTGCTGCTTTACAGTTCACTTTTGCCTGTGATCTTAATGCACTGCTCATTTGTCACAGACGTGTGCACTCGACTCTGAATGAATGAAATGGTGCCTTACATCTGACTGGAGTCACACCTCTTAAAGTGATAAAGTATAGCGCCTGGAGAGAGCCCACTAGAGGCCAACAGAAGAAAAACTAAGGCTAGCGTTAAGTGCCGGACGGAAAATAGGGCCTTATACGGTATATTTCCAGAAAAGTGTTTCACCCTGAAAAGTTCCAGCGCCAAAAGGGTAAAATACAGTCAGATATTTTCTCACATTTACCTCTGTGTCTGACTCTGTGTCACTTTGGTTCACTGATGTAGTGTCCATCCTCGTCTTCTTCTGTGTCGCTGTCTATCCTGTTTAAACACACATTTAACAGATCAAGGCACATTTTAGTATTTTGGTGACAAAGTTTTATGGTTCAACAAAGACTCTGGATGTTAAAACAGCAGCTCATAATGCTCTGACTGTCTGAGCTCACATACGCTGCAAACATGGGTGATAATAATGTAACTTTATACTGTTTTTTTACCTGTGTTTTGGTGAGCTGAATTCTCTGAGGCTTCGTCTCCTTTTGTGGCGGAGGATTTTTAGGTTTGTTCTTCAGTTGACAGACGACACATTTACTGATCCACAGAGCGATGTCCGAGCGCATCGTCCTCCAGTTACACCTGTCACAGACAAACAATATTACCTCCATAACACAATGCTGATGTCTGATATTAAAGCATTCAGACACAGACATAATAATCAGATAGATAGGCATTTAAGACAGAAATACCCCCCAACCAAGACTGGACAACTTTTTGCAGTTTACAAACCAGAGGTTACGCTACACCTTTCTATGGAACTGGAAATTACAGTCATTTAGGGCAGGGGTTCCCAAACTTTTCAACCTGGGACTCCCACAGTAAAAATATACTTTTGTAAAATTTTAAGTTACAAACCCATTTAAATTGGGTTTATTTATTTTTTTCAAATTTGATCGTTTATTGCTTTATATGACCCCAATTCACTGAAACATACTGTTTTCAACATAAAAATGATTAAATGTCAAATCATAATTGAAAAAAATACATTTTGAAATTATATCGCAACCCCAGATTTCGCTTTGCGACCCCCCACTTTGGGAACCAATGAATTAAGGGAACGACAGATGGTCCTTATACAAACAGCTGCACATGATTATGGGTGTACGCGCTTTAGCCTGCTTAACAGTCTCTATTTTAAAGATAAAATTGGTCTTTTTTACTGAAGTGTCTTTTAACTTTTACTTATCACAATGACAACCCACGCTTTTTAAATCTTGCCCGTGTGTAACCAAGGTAAAACCACATGAGGGACCAGGTTGGAGAAGTGTGGTAGTTTGGGATAAACTCACTCCCTCAGGTATAAGAACCGACAAACAAACTGGGCCACAGGGAGCGTTCCCTTTGGCTCAATACGTTCGTCGGTCGACCGTCATGCGGGAGACCCGGGTTCAACTCCTGCTCAGGACACAACACAACGCAGAGCAGAACACCATTACCGGTTACACATGCACTTACTAAACCAGAGCCAAGCCAGCGTCAACCCCCGTGTGTCTAAGACGAGAGCCCAGAACCCCCCACTTCTAAATCGTGAGGTTTTAATGACAGAAAAGATACATACTGATGGTCTTCACGTGTAAGTGTTGTACCTGTCGGTCTCCAGCAGCAACACTCATCTGTTCCTCTGATGCTGATCAACATTATATCTCTCTTTTCTCCACTTTATAAGTGACACACTTTCATTTACACACACAAATTCTCTTAATGTCGCGACGTATTTATCCACTTTATTCACATGCGAAAAAGACATTTTGTCTTAAAGGTTGTATGGAGGATTTTCAAAAATAGTTTGTTGTCAGTCTTGCTCAAAAACAGTTGCATAGATTTGTAACACCCTTGTACTTATGCTAAACAAAAAAGAATTATAAAAATATATAAACTGTGGACAGGATGAGGCCAGTAAAGCGTTGACCCATAGATAACAAGGTACCTTGTTATCTATTGGCCTGTTAACCTGTCAAGCAAACCCTCAGTGTTCTAAGTAACTCATTGGCCCAGTTAGCAGTGAAGGGCGTGGCTCTGGGAGGAGAAACACATGTGCATCGTTTGAAAAACAGCAAACAGCTGCTGGATTTGAAAAATCCTCCATACAACCTTTAAGTTGAGAAGAAAAAAGCATGACCCACACAGCACTTGCAATCGCTTTTCTAGACAGAGGTAAATCATCTGTGAACAGCGCCAGGGTCAAATGTATCAGCGCAAGTTTTGTTTGTTGTCTTTGAACCAGAGCAGAGCATGGACTGACCACAGAATGAACAAATGTGTAATTATAATTAAAGAGCCTACAGTAAATTATGTCTTAATATCAACTATTTATTTATTAGCCTATTATTTCTGCTGCTTTTTTATCTTCGTTAGTTGTGTTTTGACAGCAGAACTCCTATGTATTTATGCGTTGTGTTGATGTCTGACCTCTCGTTGAGCAGCCGCAGACACTTGTTGACCTCCAGGTGGTTGAGTTCGTCGTGATATTCCTTCAGAGCTTCGTTCACCTGTTGTCTGTTCCTGAGCACTGGCACTGCTCTCTCTCGCACTTTGATGTGGAGAACTCCGTCTGCAAACACATAAGATGCAAACTAAAAAATACAACTAGTGACAGGACGATATCAATGAGACAAGTACACTATTGTAAATGAGTTTCGTTCTATAGAAAAGTGTGACTGGTCCAAACCTTTGACGAAATACTTCTTGCAGAATCTCCTGAAGGTGTTTTTCTCGACGTAGGTGAGTCCGGGAGGGTAAGTTCTGGTGGATATGTAAGCTCCACGGCGTCGTATTTAGCGAAAAACGCATCCTTCAAAACATAAAGCAACAAAAGGTTTAAAACAGAGACATGTTTTTAAATGAAAATGTTTGACTTTACCTCCTGATCTTCGTCCTCTGCAGCAGTGGGACCTTCATTCACGCTCTGGACCTGATCACAAAACAAACTTGATCACATGATGCTAAACAACAACCTAGATTAAGCAAGGCAGTCGTGAGCTTTTTGGGTGCCTTTTGCAAGATTTCCCTGCCCCACTCAAAGTAATTTTACTATTTTCAAGCACATTTTTTCAGAAACTTAAGGACAAGAGTGCCTGGGAATCCCCTTAGGAATCTTCTGAACAAAATAGAGCAATTAATCTGGAATATTTTAGATCAACAAATGCATTTACAAAAGGTCAATTTTTAGCCACTTTGAGCCATTGTGGGCCTCTGCGCTTCTGTGCTGCTGCTTCTCCGCTATCGGTCCCTTTCCAGTGCCCGCTTTCTCGCAATAGACTTTGATGAAACACTAAAAGCTGTAACTTTTGTTAGGACAAACATGCTAGACTCATGTTTTCTGTGTGGCTTCTAAAAAAATCAAACAGAAATATGTAGGAGTCTGACATTTTCTCGTCGAAGTAATCAATGTGCAGATGTGAAGCATCTTCTGTTTGTCCTCATAACTGGGCCAATATGTGTCCTTTTGACTTGAAATAAAGATTGGACCATTCGTTGTGAAGATGATTTGAAACGCAGCGGGAGGTGTGGTGACCAGACCCACTCTTTGCTAAATATTGCAGAAGTGTGGGCGACCAAACTTGTACAGCGAACACAAGGCTTTAGTTTCTGTTTAACCCTGTCTCTGTCCAGCTTAAGCCCCTGGTTGACTCCTGTTCTAGTCCTTGTTTAGTCCTGTTTAAGCCCTTGGGTGGGTCCTGATCTAGTCCTTACTTTGCCCTGGTTCTGTCTTGTTTTAGTTCCTAGTTAAGTCTTGTTCCAGTCCCTGAGTAGCCCCAGTTGAGACCTATTTTAGCCCCTGGTTGAGTCCTGGTCTAATTGTTGTTTAGTCTCGTTTAAGCCCTTGGTTGGGTCCTGATCTAGTCCTGTTTAGTCCTGGTTCTGTCTTGTATTAACTTCTAATTAAGTCTTGCTCCAGTCCTTGTGTAGTCCCAGACGAGGCCTGTTTTAGCCCCTGGTTGAGTGCTGGTTTGTCCTTGTTTAGCCCTGACTCTGCCCGGTTTTAGCCCCTGGTAGGGTCCTGATCTAGTCCTTGCTTCGCCCTGGTTCTGTTGTGTTTTTTTTGCTCTAAGTTAAGTCCTGTTTCAGTCCTTGTTTAGTCCCAGCTGAGGTCTGTTTTAGCCGCTGGTTGAGTCTTGGTCTAGTCCTTGTTTGGCCCTGACTCTGGCCTGTTTTAGCCCCAGGTTGAGTCTCTTCTTACCGCCTCATCTCCGTGGGTCTTGATGGTGGGCATAGCGTCAGGCTTAAGCACCTCTCTGCCTCCGGATCGATCGAAACAGTCGTCAGTGAAGTGGACGGAGCAGACTGAGGACCAGAGGTGAGGATACCAGTTTGGACGCCCAGCCGCCTTCAGCCAGCGAGCCAGCAGAGCGGAGTTATCCATGGGGAAACTACAAAGACAACACACAAACATAGAAACACTCATTTATTCACTAAACTACAGCTAACACAGACCATGTATTCTTTCTCGTGTGGTTCTTCCTACTCCTTGTACTGTATCATAATAATACCTAATAGATGAAACAAAAGAATAGGAGGCTATAATTGTCTCGCTCTGATAGGTCTTTAAAGGAGACATCTGACACATTGCGGCGCTGTGGCAGAGTGGAGAGTACTTTGGCCTCACAGAAAGATGGCTGCGAGTTCAATTCCCACTCAGCCAGGGCTTTTCTGTGTGGAATTTACATGCTTCTCCCATGTCTGGTGGTTTCCCCATCAACCAATAACATGCAGGTTGGTCGAAGGTTGAGGCGCCAGGTGTTTAGGCAAATTACCTCGGCTGAGCTGCCCTATCACGTTGGGACTGTCTGCGAAAAGCGCTTTGCAAATAAAACTTACTTACTTTGTTACTTACTTGTTTTTGTTTTCACGTTTATTTTCAGATATAATTAAGGAATCATGTAGGCATTTGCGAGTGCTCCTGATAACGCTGCGTTCAGATCGGATAACATTTTGTCAGATTTACAATGCAATGCAAACCTGCGTTTTGAGGCGTCTAACGAAGTTGTGTCCAGCTTTTTTTTCCAGCTTCATTTCATTTTGAGCGTTCACATAAACTCAAACCTGCAAACTTCCAACTGTAGTTTGGATGCATCCACCAATCTGGCAGGTTGTGTTGTCAGGTAAGCACTAGCAACGTTTACTAAATACAGCAAAGCTACTCTCTTAACATGGTCAGTCTTTGTGCAAAACAAATGCAAAAAGCTTTTTGCAAATGTTCAAAAGCTTTTTATTTTAGGGGTTTAGGCAAAAAAAAAAACGGACATTTTTCACAGTCAAAATTTCTGTTGCATTTTAATCGTAATAAAATTGTGACATCTATGTCTTAAATTAATTGCAATTTAGATGACAATTTACAATTTTGGCTTACTATGATAAGCCCCAGATTCATGTAGTAAGGAAATGCTCGTGACGAGAAATTTTGAGTTTAAAATTCATATAGGCTAAACTTTTGTATTAGGGGTCTGGGGGTTCTCCCCCAGAAACTTTTGCTGAAAAAGGAGTAATTTCTAGCACTTTGGTAGATTTTAGATGAATTTCTTCTGCTTTTTTTATTTGTCCAGTTCCTAGCCATGGTATATGAGCATTACTATTGTTTAGATGTTTGTTCTTGCAGCAACTGCGAGACATCAACTTCATAAAATTCAGCATTTTCAGCTAAAAAAAAACAGTACAAAATATGAACTGCCAGTTTTAAACCTGGACAGTATTTGACATTTTAACAAGAAGAAGAAACTAAATTCAATCAAAGAACCAAATTTGAATCTCTCACTCTTTAACATTATGATGTAAGTTCAGCTGCTTGTTTGTAAAAGTCTAAGAGTGTTGAACTCTTTTCGTACTTGTGAAAAGTGAGTCCGAGTTTCCTCTCCACTGGTCCACAGCAGTTGGTGCAGGTCATGATGCTGCAGCGGAGCCACTTCCTCTTCGACCGGTTCACACACGTGGGACACCGTGAGATCCAGCAGGACAAGTCTCTGCTCATCGAATACCAGTAATAATGTCGAACGATGGCTTTGAAGCAGGTGCCGTGACCGTAGTGTCCGCCGTTATCGTGGAACTGCTGCAGGATCGCGTTCACCTGAAACGAGGATTACAACAGATCTTTGTAGTTTGTGATGATTATTTTGGATAAAACCATTTGTTTTGTGGTTTTTGCTGACCTCTTCTCTGCTGCGAGGGACTCTGAGCGGAGGAGAGCGCAGGTTATAATACAAGACTCCATCTGAAACACATTATAATAAACTTTGACAAAGATAAGAACATGTGATTTGAGAATAAACTGTGTAAATGACAAACCGATGAGTGTAAAGCGCTTGGCCATCCTCCTCAGAGAACCTTTTTTCTTCTTGGTTTGTTGAGGCAGGATTCTGTGGCTCAGATATCTGAAAAGAGAACATATTTTTGACGGCTCCTAATAGTCTGACGGCTGGAATGAAACAAAGAGGCGGGGGGTTTTCACTATAAAAATGTGGGATTTATGTCCTGTTCGCAAGGATGTAGATGTTTAGTTTGTTCTAACTGGCGATGTGGTTGTAGATGTTTAGTTTGTTCTAACCTGGTGATGTGGTTGTAGATTTTAGTTTTGTTTAACCTGGCGATGTGGTTGTAGATGTTTAGTCTTGTCTAACCTGGCGATGTGGTTGTAGATGTTTAGTCTTGTCTAACCTGGCGATGTGGTTGTAGATGTTTAGTCTCGGTCTAACCTGGCGATGTGGTTGTAGATGTTTAGTCTTGTCTAACCTGGCGATGTGGTTGTAGATGTTTAGTTTTGTCTAACCTGGTGATGTGGTTGTAGATGTTTAGTCTTGTCTAACCTGGCGATGTGGTTGTAGATGTTTAGTCTCGGTCTAACCTGGCGATGTGGTTGTAGATGTTTAGTCTTGTCTAACCTGGCGATGTGGTTGTAGATGTTTAGTTTTGTCTAACCTGGCGATGTGGTGTAGGTGGTGAAGGTCGCGCTCTGTCTGGTCTCCTTCAGCGGGTCCGGGGCCTCTCTCGGGTGTCTCTCTGGGACTCTCAGGCTGTACTGGTGCTCGTGGAGAGAATGGTCCGTCTGCTCGGAGCTGAAGCCCACCTCGGGACACACGTCTGCTGTGGCCGCGGCGCAGGTCAGCAGGTCCTCCAGAGACGAAGGGTGGAACAGAGGCTCCTCAGAGTCCGACGGCTGGAACAAAATTAAGAGGCGGAGCTTGTTATTATAAAGAGATGGGTTTAAATTAAAAATGTCTGCAGTTTTGAACAGAAAGTCAACAAACCTGTTACTATTTTTATGCCAAATGCGGCCCAGACCTGTTTCAATCAGATCCCTGGCAGGTTTTTGAGAAACGGAAATGCAAGAGACAAAAACTACGACAATAAACTTTTAACATTTCAATATTAAATCCACCATGTTATACGAATAAAGTCAAAGCCATAAAAAGCAATTTTTCATTATTAAAGTTTAACTAAATTAAAATTGTAATTTGGATCATGGAATATTTTTTATAAATATAGAAATCTATTGTGTGTTTTTATGCAAATATTTGAGTCGCCCAAGTACAAGTGCTGATAATATTTAGGTTTTTTTTCTCTTGTAAAATGACCGTAATAAACTTGTATCATTTTGAGATTAAGCTAATAATTTTAAGAAAATAAAGTTGAAGCTTAGGAAAGTTAAGATTTTACTAGAAAAAAACTCATTAATACGAGAAAAAAAGTCATATTTTTTTCTGAGAATTAGGTTGATGCCATAAAAAGAAACTATTTTATAGCTCAAACTTTAAGTTTTATTTGATTAAAATCATAATTTTACAAGAAAAATTACAATTTTGGACACTATATATTTGTGCTGGTTTTCTGTGGAAGAAATGTGTTTGCAATAATGAGAGTTTGTTCTACCAGTGTTGCAGTCCAGCCCTGCACCTTTATTCTGGGACTGAATATGACCCTCCAGTAGATAATTGCCCACCACTGATTTTGTGTTTCACAATGGACAAAATGTAAATCAGATTTAAATTAATCCTAAATACATTAGGTTAGCGCTGGGCAACATCGTGATAAAAATCAAATCGTGAGCTCATCCATGTGACAATCTGCTCTTTTGATTAAATCGTCAGGATTTCCTATTTCTCTATTTAATCCATCTTTTCAAATACATAAATTTGTTTTTCAACCTACTAGAGTTGTCAAGTTTTCTTCTTCATAGCAATATTGTTTTTTTGTTTATTTTTCAAAGTCTCTTATGAATTTTGAAGGTTGTGTTTTTTTAGGACGCACTTAAAAGTGGTGGATTTTGGCTATTTTTCAGGTCTGATTTAAAAAATATAATGGATTTTTTTATAAATAACGAGAGATAATGGTGATATACGGTCGTGTGATCATAATTAATTCGACCTGATTCATCCCCTGTCCTTCTCCTGTTACTTTCATGTGTTTTTGTGTAATATTTGTCTTATATATTAAGTGGTGGAACAGATTTTTAGCATGTTTTCATGTCTAAAAGTCGTTATTAATCTTAAAATTTGCTAGAAACTTGTTTTAAGGAGATGCACAACGTTCTAATAAAGAATTATTTTAAATATTTTTTTTATTGAAGGGTTGAGGCCACTTGTTTTGGGATTGGACGCTTGTTTTTCTCTAAAAATCTGAGCAACACTGATCAGCCTTTATGACGGCTGGATCTAGACATTGAAAACTTTCTACAAAAGCAGATTGTATTTATCTCAAAGCAATTTCAAAATAGACAGTTTACAAGAATCGTGATAAAATTGTGATATTCTTTTTTTTGCCGTCTCGCCCAGGCCTAGTTTAGGTGTCACCTGTTTGGAGACTCCGATGATGGTGGGCACAGCGTCAGACTTCAGCTCTTTCTCTCCGTCTTCGTTCACATGAAACAGTCGGTTCAAAGTGTCTGGAGCAGAGTTTGGAGGTTTGTCTGACCGATCCGTTGTCTCTTTGAGCCACAACGAGCCAACGCTGCCTCTGCTCACCGGATTTAGGAAACCTGTGAAAACCGACAGAAATTAGTCAAACATTTTTGTACATAATTCTGGTGTCATCTTAAAAATGTATCTCATGAAACATCTCCACTTCAATGCATCCATGTTAAATAAAAACCCACAGACAAACTGTATATTTTTTGCATGAAGTTGTAGACTGTGACGATGTAATGAGTCCAGATGGTGGACAAAAGCGTTTATAGAGGGATTTTCAGTCAACGTCACTTTCCGCTCTACTGCATATGCTTTATGTGGAAAGAGTTGCTTTCCATCTGATTACCGGGGAAACTTTTTGGATTAAAACAACGAAACGAGACGAGAGCAGCTGTTTGGATCAGGTCTGAACCGGTCTGACAGACGTCTGTGTTTTCTCGCAGTTTTTTCACCTGAATGTAATTTTTAAGGGTCGTAGGTCAAGTTTCATTCACAAATGTTGATTTCGCAGCAGAACGTTTTGTTTTCACACAGAGATAAACTCTTTTAGTTACAGACAACGGAGCTTTTTACACTTGTTTCCACTGTGTGTCTATGAGAGGCGGCTCTTTCCGGAGGCGCGGTGCGCGCATCGCCCGTGTTGATAAACAAATAACCCACTTTATACTTTGCTATGAAACATCTAAAATGTAATTTTCAATCTGGTGGTTTCTATTAGTAACCAGACGGTTTGTTGTGAGGTTGAGCCTGGATCTAAAAACAAGGGGCTT